>JABXWE010038285.1:0-22548 GCA_014611495.1 Limonius californicus
TCGGCAATAGAGTAATCAGTCGGAACACTCCAGTTGCTTATCCACCCAGGTCCTGTGATTTAACAACGTTGGATTTTTTTGTCTGGCCCTATGTGAAAAATTCAATTTATCAGACACCAATACAAAATTTAGATGAGCTTACAGCAAGAAGAATTCATAAATGCAACGAAATAAATAACTCAAAGCACATGCTCGAAAATGTGTCTCGAAGTTTACAAAAACGAGCAAGATTGTGTATAGAGCAAGGGGGTGGACATTTCGAACACTTGCTGTGAAAGAAATCTTGACAAAAAACCTGTAATTTACTTACCTTAATAAATTACAAATCAGTTGCAAATAAATACTTGTTCATTTTCACATTTTGTTGGGCCAAAATTTTTAACTACCTGAACTGTCACATAGTTTGACATATAGGTAAATGTCATTCAAAGCTCATTACAGCTGACTGCAGACGGAATCCTAGATCTAGGGACGGAATAGCTTTTTTTCTAGGCTTGCTGCAATTGACTTTTTAAAAAATCACTTTGTACTTATAGCTTTAACTAGTAGGCTGTAAATTTTGCAAATAAATTAAAAATAAATATCTAATCAAATTATATTTTTTATTGGAACATAATTTACACGTTGGTATTTCTAAAATTAATTTTTACATTCAATTTAGTAATAAATGATTGAGAAAAAAAGCTTTAAGCTGTCAGTTTTTTTGCTGTCATAAGTGAATTAAAAATTATGAATTTTATATGTAAACAGTAAAACATAGTTATTACCGATAAATCAAGCCATTTAACATAACAATAAGGATCATATGCACACAGCAGTAAAAATTGCTAAAAAGATGTTGCTCCAATATGAAATTTAGTTTGGTACAAATAATTAAAATTTATATTCCGATGTTTTTTGGAAACCTACTATTATATTACACTTACACATATTAAAATCATTTATATAATTAAATTTAAAATACTTGTAGTACAAAACACAAATACAGGTACTGTTAAACATTGCCGAAATTGATAATTCCAACAAAACGACCCGCAACAGCAGGTTCAACTAACTTACAAAATAAAAAGATATACATTTTAATGTTCTGTTGTGTATTGTTTTGCTTTGAGATATTTACAATAGAACCTGATCTGTGCAGTTGCCTTTCATGAAGCTAACAATTTAAAAAAAGTCATAAATTACATATTTTAATAAAACGTTAAACAACACTAACTCTATCTACAAAACTGTTAAAGTTTTAAGTAAAGCCCCCTTAACTTGTATTCTTGCTTGGTCCAGGAACATTTTCTTTGTCATACTTAAAAATAAATTAGATATAAATAAGTTATTTGAACAATTAGTACCAAATGTAAACATACTTTTTGGGACTTCTTTTGCAAATAATCATCTTGGCACTGGATATGCTGAACATTAGATCTTAAAATATGAAGTGGAATGTCGGTATCTTCTACAGGCAGATATGGAAGAGTTGAAATAGCAGGCAATGTATCTTCATCTTTAAAGTCTAAACTTTCATTGAAAGATAGTTCCTTAAAAACATTTTACTATATTATTACACTTTATAACTTTCATAATACTTTTACTTTATACAATCATGCTGCAATATTTTTTGAACACTGAACAGCTACTTTCTTGGATTTACCTTGTATCGGTCATGGAACCTCATCAAAATACGATCTCTTGGACTTGGTTGGGCTAAACTACTTGGGTCAAAGTGCACTCGAATTGGCGTATTGCTACCAGGATTAATGTCAGTCAGACCATTAACTAAATTAACTAAATTCTCCTGACATTCTTGCAATCCACTAATTGTTGCCTCTTGGTGTTGTGACGTAATTTCAGCTAACTGTGATAGCTGAGTGTGTATTTTGTCACTATTGCTACTAAGTTCACATTTTGAAATCTTCGCTGTTTCCATGTGATTCCTAGTGATATCATGTAGATTTTGCAGGCAAGTCTGAGATTAGTGGAAATATGAATTATTTACTAAACTGCTTTAATTGACTTACCTCTACTGTATGTTTCGATTCAGTCTGATCATGGTTCCCAAAGTTTTGTTTACATTTATGCAACTGTTCAAGCATTTTCACAATGGCAAGATTCTGTAAATCAAGGAAACAAATACACAACAATTATTGCTTTGTGCTGTAGGAATTTTACCTGTTCCTTATTTTCTTGAATAATATTCACAGCTTCAGTGAGTAAATGGGCAGCTTGATCAATATTGATTTGTAAATCAGACGAAACTTTCAAAATTCTATTTTCTACAATTACTTGAGTATTATTTATCCTATCCATGTATACACAATTGACATCTTTGGATTCTGAAACTCTTTGCTCTACAAGTTGTATTCTCTTCATTACTGATTTCACGGTTTTGTGTATTAGGTTTATGTCTTCATCAATCATCTAAATTGTGCAAAAATACTATTAGTATACAGGTACTTCAAAATTATACATCAAGACTACTTACTCTAATATCGTTTGCAGTATCTTCCGTAATTGCTTGTTGTTTAGTTAAATGTTTGTTTGTACTGTCGAGATTTGATAACAAATCCTCTCTTATGTGTTCCAAATCAATTTTAACATCCACCCACTTTGTCATATCTTTTATTTCTTGTAACTACAAAAAAAACCTTGTAATGTCTTAAGTATATCACTATTAAGATGTAAACTATTATGGAACTGTGGCCATTAATCAAAACAAACAGAAGTGTATTCAAATATTTGTACTGATAGACAAAAAATCAGTTAAGATAACTGTGGATGTACTTACGTAGTTGGTATACCTCTAAGATAAATTTTAACAATTATTAATGATTAAACCCAAAGAAGAAATGTAGCCCACTTACAAAATTTGATGCGGAAGAATTTGTTTTTATAAATATTATATTATCTACGTTTTCTTCACATTTTTGATACCATTGAAACAATTGACTAAGACATGTTAAAACAAAGGAATAATTTTAAGTGGTATAAACAAAATATTATTAAAAAGTTAAACATTGTAATTGAATCAAAATCAAAGACTCAAACAGTTTTAAATAGTATAAATATTTTATAATTTTTATTTTAATAATATAATTCAAGAGCTTTTAATATGGAATTGAATTTTGTAGATTTTTTAATTAAACCCATAACGTTATGTAACATTTAAATATTTCGTTTTATCTAGGAAGATAGTTTTTGTACATTTCAATAAGGTTCATATGGATTTGTTATTGGGCAAAACAATAGTAATTATCCTCTACCAATTATGAACCAAATATACCCTCGCTTTGGCAAAATAACCTCCAATATTAATCTTTGCTTTTTACTAAATGCAAGCTGTAAGAAATAAAGCACTCGAAGAAGAATTTCTTTAAGAAGCAACTTCTTTGGGATTCAATTCTCTTAAATTGTGTATCGTTTTGTGATGAGGCAAAATTCTCAAAAAATGGTGAATGGATTACTGGTACTATTTTTTACAAGAAAATTTGAACAGATACATGTCTCCCATTTTCAAAGTTTTTTCTGTAAATGTTTGGTGTGGCGTAATAGGTAACCATATTATTTACTATAAAAAATACTTGGGTTTTCAGAAGATGTACGACAGAAACTTTAGTATCCACATGATGGCTTTCCTGCTCACTACAATTGGTTTGTTGGAAATTAGTTAAATAATGTATTTGGAGGAAATTGGATTGGATATCTCTTTCTTCTAATATTATAAAAAATCTTTATTAGTGTCATTTTACAAAAGATCAGTTGTGTTGGCAAAACTGTATTCACTGAATTAGTCACTTTATACAGTAAAAGTCCGTTCTTGAAATTATTTTGTATACTATAGTACACATCAATCATCACTCATGGTGCCTTCTACGCTTTATTAAATCAGGTTAGATTAATAAAATATAAAAATTGATTATAATGTAATATCCAGTAGTAAGCACAACTACAATTTAATACCTATAGATAACTCTAAGGTAATTAGAACATTCTGTTATCTAGAGAAATATACGTTTATTGTTTTCATTATATAAATAAAGCTTAAATAGTTTACAAAAATATTGTTCTAAATTAAATTATTATTGCTTCATGTAATGTGATTTCAATTACTTGCATACACATTTATGTTGCAATTAGTGACGTCATTTATTCAGCAAATTCTAAGTACATTAGAATATTAAATTAGGCAATGTGGAATAAGTAACACGCTTGATACGGGAAATTAAGTAATAACCAGGTCATTGCTTATGGGTGCAAAAGGGAATTTATAAAAGGACACTTAAGATTGAATTAGCCAATGGCAAATAGAATACAGTTCCCAATAACTAACTCAGCAATGGCGCTCTACCTCTCTGTATTATTATAAGTAGTTTAGTACAATGTTTTACGATAAGTTGTTACATTCTTGTACAACGTACAGATGAATATATCCAATCATTTTATATAAGGGTAGTTGTTTTTCTGGTGATCCCGGCGATAAGGACAAGGGGTTCCTTATCATTTACAGCCATAGGCGTAACAATATGCTATATGAAATAAAAGAAAGAACTGCCAACTGTAATTTAAAAATTGTCATATTTATTTTAATTTATGTTACATATTAAAATTAACCTGCCTTTTTATATTAAATAGATTTGTTGCGTGCCATGCAAGTTTTACAAAAGTCGGTGATTTCCTCTTAGACAAACTATTAATATTTCTTTCAGAAAATTTTAAATGTTATTTTAGTGGCATCTATTAAGACTGATATCCACTAAAACAAAAAAGTACAAGGAAATGATTTTAGCAGAAAAATACAATCCTATAAAGTTCGTAATGAAAATACATTCCATAGCTTTTAATTTTTCATTAATGTAAAAATGCGTTTTCTACACCCACCACCACACACCACCTGTTTGAAACTTGAAGTTTCATACTAGCCCATTGGGTCTTTTTACAGGGGTGCTACTGTATAATAGTTTGTTAGGTCCAAAACCACTACAGCATGCAAGTGTTTTCAATACATACGATTTTAATTATTTTTATAAACAAATAATAGGACTATATTTATACAGAAAGATTTTTTTAATATAATAACTAATTTTTTACAGTTTTGTGTTTTTGAAAAAATGTATAGGTACTGCATTTCCATCTTTTGATAAAACAGCATTAGAGTGCTATTTACTTATGTCCGTTGAAAGCATTTAGAAAATGAATTTATCACAAGATTCTTCTAAAACTCACATTCGGAATCTAATATTCATGCCATTATTCTCAACTTTTGAAGAATATGCAATTCAGCATACAGCATGCGAGTGTTTTCAACACATGGCAACACATGGGGTGGTATATTTAGCTATTTTTTATTTGCATGGAAGGTAATGGGTATAGGATATTTACATAAAATTAATAGATTAATACAGGGCCGAGCAGAAGTAGGGAACATTATAAATATCTCTACCAAGGCAACTGCAATTTCAACAAAATTTTCTACATGAAGGTTTCAATATACGGCGGATACAGTAAAGGTATTGGCTATTTTAAAGAACTCCGGTTTAACCAGAAATGATATCAACTTTTTTAAATATACAGGATGTCTCAGAAAGATTGGGCCAGCGTTTAGTCATAGATTCTTTAAGTAAAAATAAACCGATTAAACCTAATATACCTTAGGCCGAAAGTCCTTCCTTAAGAAGTTATAGGGCCTTAAAGTTTAATTTTTTATTTTTATTGTACTTTCCACAAATCTAAAGATATATCTTTGAAATTTGGTATACTTACTTATCATTATGTAGTACAGGGTGGGCAAATTTCGATGTTTGTATAGGGTAACTCGGTAATTATAGGAGATACAAAACAATGGAAGGCACGTTCTCGATCTCTTTTTTTGAGACAAATTCACTGGCGGAAACAAAAATTTGCTATCGTCTTTTGTTTTCGAGTTACAAACAAAAGTTCGATTTTTCGACTTTTAGACACATGTGAATATCGTGGTTGTTTGTAAAGTTAGGAGAAAATAACTTTTACATTCTCAAGGCACTTTTTTCTGTATAATCCAGTGGCGTCGTGAAAATTTGAAAAAAAAAGGTTTAATGTCGAGTTATGGCCTAAAGTTGTATTTTTTCAAATGGGAATCATAGTTGGCTATGGTTTAGTTAAAACGGATTTTTTTTTCTCTTTCTAACTATGTATCATATGTCGGGTAACTTTTGATGTGTAAGTCTTTAATAGCGAATATAATATTTTACTAGAATACTTTCTGTATTTTTTTTTATATTTTACCAAGTAGGCGGGTGTCATCTATGATGGTAAACGGAAAAAATCCAGGAAAAAAATCCATGAAAAAAAATCCAAAGGAAAAAAAATCCAAAGGAAAAAAAATCCAAGGAAATAAAATCCAAACTATAATTATAGTAATTTTTCACATGGTTTGTAACATTACGGCCGGTTGCACAAACGCTTTATGAAGTTTGCCTTATAGTTACCTACCTTAAAAATAAAATTTTGGGGCAAAAATATTTTGTTAGGTACTTAGGTAGATCTGTATTTGGTTACAATGCCCTTGGATGTAAATTATGACAATTTAACAATTTATTAAAACTAAAACATCTTCACTTTTACGATTAAATGAGTTAATTGTAATTATGACGGAAACAAAATCGTTAATATGCAATTTACTTGCAAACGAATAAACACTGTCATAGATGGATTGTAGGAAAAAAAACCCAAGGAAAAAAATCCACAGAAAAAAAATCCAGGAAAAAAATCCAAAGAAAAAAAATCCATAGGAAAAATCCAGGAAAAAAAACCCAAATTATAAAATGAAGTGATTATAATTTTGAATAGCCAAACCTTTTTTTTCTCGCTCGTTCATACTACTGTCCTTCCCCCCGGAACCGCTTTCGCATTACTTCAGGGGGTTGTGGGCGTCCCTTACACACTAAACATTCATGCAACATGCACCTTAAACTTAACTAAGCAAATGCGGTAGCCCCAGTCGGGATTCGGTCGCCCCAACGGAGCAACCGCATTTGCTGTGACCTCGAGTGGTCAATGCGTTCTCGCACTAGACCACCGAAGTCCCTGAACAGCCAAATCTAACCTAACCTAACCTAACCTAACCTAACCTACAACTTTTTTACCTTTCAGTATTGTTGTCTACTTTTCTTTTTTTATTTAAATAATTTTTTTGCTAATAATGTGATTTGTTTGCCAGTTTTCTTAACCAATACACATATATCTATTTTATTACTGTGCTGCGTGAACGCTCTGTCAATTTTAACAAGGGATTTTTTAAATTAAAAGTTTTATTATTAATAAATAGTTAAATTGTCAAAATTTACAGCCAAGGGCATTATAACCAAAATACAGATCTACCTAAGTAACAAAATATTTTTGCCCCAATATTTTATTTTTAAGGTAGGTAACTATAAGGCAAACTTCATAAAGCGTTTGTGCAACCGGCCGTAATGTTACAAACCATGTGAAAAATTACTATAATTATAGTTTGGATTTTATTTCCTTGGATTTTTTTTCCTTTGGATTTTTTTTCCTTTGGATTTTTTTCATGGATTTTTTTCCTGGATTTTTTCCGTTTACCATCATAGATGACACCCGCCTACTTGGTAAAATATAAAAAAAAATACAGAAAGTATTCTAGTAAAATATTATATTCGCTATTAAAGACTTACACATCAAAAGTTACCCGACATATGATACATAGTTAGAAAGAGAAAAAAAAATCCGTTTTAACTAAACCATAGCCAACTATGATTCCCATTTGAAAAAATACAACTTTAGGCCATAACTCGACATTAAACCTTTTTTTTCAAATTTTCTCGACGCCACTGGATTATACAGAAAAAAGTGCCTTGAGAATGTAAAAGTTATTTTCTCCTAACTTTACAAACAACCACGATATTCACATGTGTCTAAAAGTCGAACAATCGAACTTTTGTTTGTAACTCGAAAACAAAAGACGATAGCAAATTTTTGTTTCCGCCAGTGAATTTGTCTCAAAAAAAGAGATCGAGAACGTGCCTTCCATTCTTTTGTATCTCCTATAATTACCGAGTTACCCTATACAAACATCGAAATTTGCCCACCCTGTACAGTGACAGAATTATTTTCATTAACCAGACTTGACCGTAAGAAGCACTTAACCTACCACTGAAATTTTATATTAGCTCTAACTTTGTTATTAGTAGAACATTTTAAAATTTTATGTTGTTTTCTGAAAGAGAATTAAAAAGTACAAAAATAAGGTACTCTTAGTTCATACGCGTAAAGGCAACCATTTGCCTTAAAATGCTTGTCTCAAGTTTTGGGCTGTCGTTACGACATGCAATTATCAAGTAGCCATGATCGCAAAAACAATGGGTAGTGCTTGTGACCTACAGTAAAGAACAATGCTAAGTCAATTAAATACTTTGGTGTTATAGAAATAGTATTTTAACTTCTGTTTTGTGTTTACGAAAATTCCTCCACATTCGTTATGTCGACACATTATCGTAAACAAAACAGAAATTAAAAATACTATTTCTATAACACCATAGTATTTAATTAACTTATCATTGTTCTTTACTGTAGGTCACAAGCACTACCCATTGTTTTTGCGATCATGGCTACTTGGGACAAGCATTTTAAGGCAAACGGTTGCATTTACGCCTATGAACCAAGAGTACCTTATTTTTGTACTTTTTAATTCTCTTTCAGAAAATAACATAAAATTTTAAAATGTTCTACTAATAACAAAGTTAGAGCTAATATAAAATTTGAGTGGCAGGTTAAGTGCCTCTTATGGTCAAGTCTGGGTAATGAAAATAATTTTGTCACTGTACTACATAATGATAAGTAAGTATACCAAATTTCAAAGAAAGATCTCTAGATTTGTGGAAATTACAATGAAAAGAAAAAATAAAAAATTGAACTTTAAGGCCCTATAACTTCTTAAGGAAGGACTTTCTGCCTAAGGTATATTAGATTTAATCGGTTTATTTTTACCTAAAGAATCTATGACTAAACGCTGGCCCATTCTTTCTGAGACACCCTGTATATTTTTCGATGCATCAATAGAACTCTTTTTAGCAAGTTCAGTGATATAGTGATATAGATTTGATGACTTTATATCTAATAATTCTAGAGATATTCAACAATAATGTTTCGTAAAGTTGTCAAAGTTTGCTTGATTGGTTTTGCGTTGTGTTGAGGTTCTATAGGTTAGGTAGTGTGGTTGCAGTAATCAATTAATTGACCAAATTAATTAAAACTGTTGAATATAACATTAGAAATTATTCAATTAACAGAAAACGATCGAATTCAAATTTTAATTATTATGGTTGGTTTTGATGAGCATCTTAGAACTCGGCAAGAAGTTTGTACTTTCCTTAGCAATCTGCATAGATCAAGATTGAATGGCTGGCTCATTCTTCGGACCTGAATCCATTGACTTTCTTTCTTTGGGAAGATTAAAAATTTAGAGTTTAACCGAACTACTAAATAATTTAGAAGAATTGAGATTCAGAATTGTTAGTCAAATAAGAATTCCTTCAAAGCATCTTGTTAATGTAACTGAATGATTTGTACATAAAGTTAGTTTTTGCCAACAAATTCATATATTATTTATTATTCATATGACCTGGAGCCTGGTGTCAGAGTTTCCAGGACGCACTAGCGTTTCTGACTTGACTCAAGGACTACCACAAATGTGGTAGACGGGACAGACGGCTTTAACGTGCTCTCCAAATCATGAAACCGAGAAGTAAATCATTTTGAGCGCCTTCTCAAGTTCTGTTATTTGTGTTTCCTTATTTGTTTGTTTTTCACTGTTTTGTTGTCATGCATAGCTAGGTAATAAAACAAATTACGAAGCATTATTGTTGAGCGTTTTCTTCAATATCTCCTAGAATTATTACAAATAAAGGTGCCAAACCTTGGGTATTTTACTTACAATAATAAATTTGATATCATGTCCGGTTAAACCGGAAGTCCTTTTAAACCACCATGAAATCGCGGTTGCTGCAGTAGAGATATTTGCAATGTTCTGGACTTTTGCCCAATCCTGTATAAATTTAATATATCTACAAAAACATAAGAAAATTATTATCTAGATAATGCACAACCCTGCTAATATTAGATTTTTAGAGAAAATATACCAAATATGACTTACAACTTTATTTTGTATTGCAGGAAAATAAAATTTTGTTTCTATAAACAGCAAAATACTCTTGAATCATACCCCCAAGATCTTACACAAGTGATGTGTAACATCTGTAATGCATAAATTTACGAAGTCTTGTGTTATTTTTATTGTGGTTGCTAATGAAATTGAAGTTTATTATGCAAATATATCCAACGATTTTCAAAAGGGCCGAATTAACTACAGCAGTACCATTTAAAGTATAATGCAAACTCATGTTTGCTATTATCTTTAACAAAAATCACATATGAACAGCTTTTACGAAGATATTGCTCAAACAATACACTTGGCTTAATGTTCTTAAACGCATCTGAAGTTTATAATAGTTCTGGTTAGTGTGAGTCTAAAAATTTTCAATTCATTTACAAAAATCAGACATGTTGACCAAAATTAGGATTGTACATCAGTGGATCTTAAACTTAATCCCTGATAATGTATGTTTAGTTAAAGAATATCTATAGAATGTAGTGCATACTAGGTAGTTTGAGCAAACTGGGAAATATACAGGGTGCTTCACCGTGAGTGGCCTATTACATGTTTTCGTGAAACTACGAGTAATATGAAACTGAAAATTTATACACGGGGTTTTAGGGGATTATCTCCTTAATGAAAATAATGCCACACATGTGAGACTTCCGGTTATACAGGAAGTTGGCATCAACTTCGTTATTTTAAATGGCCTACCATATATTTTATGCCGGAATCGAATTCTATTCATTATTTTAAGGTAACTTTCAATAGCATTCCCTATATCAAAAATTAATAGTTTTTGAGATACATATTTTGATTTTAATGATATCTCACGCCAAAACTAACCCATGGTTAAAAATTGATAACCTCCGCTATGGTAAATTCCAGAAACCAATTTTTCTCCCATACGTTTATAAGAGATGGAGCTTATGTGTGCACAAACTACAAATGCTTCAAAATGTGTGTTCACAAATGTGAGTTGAATTTTGACAACTGCGACCTCTATTAAGTCGCTTATTTTAAATGGAACATACTGTATTTTATAATCTCATTCGATTCCTTTTTTGATTACCTCTCAACCTATGTAGGCATGCCCTATAGCTAAAATCTACGGTTTTTAAGTTATTTAGAAAGCTGATTATATTTATAGCAATATCGAGTATAGTGTGCCATGAAAAATAAACAAATGTTAGTCCTGTCATTAGAAAAGTAAATAATTCCTTAATAGTGTCAACCTGTTGTTATAAATATGCAAAATAATTATTCTAATGCAGATTACTTAAACTTATTTTATATACATGGAGAATGCAATAGAATTCTTAGTAGAACATGCAGAAGGTTCAACGAATTAAATCCAAATCTGCCACCTATGAATGAAAATAAATTCAGAAAAATTGAGGCAAATTTTCTAGAGTTTGGCACTTTTAAAGCCACAAAAATAAATCCCAGTCCTGTTACTGGAAACGAAGAAAACTAAATAACTGTCCTAGCATATTTCAAAGAATATCCACAGGCATCCATTTACACCGCAGCACATGACATAGGTATTCCTTATACCTCCATAGAAAATTTTTTGTGGAAGCATAAAATGCAAGACTATGAGTTTACTACGGTACAATCTCTGCATGCAGAAGATCCTGGTAATAGAATTCAGTTTTGTTTATTAAAAGACAATAAGTTGATTTACCATATTTATGATGGCACCTTAACTTCTCAACGTTATGTAGAGATACTAAGGACAATAATTACCAATATTTTGGACGATTTAGCAGTACTGGATTAAGCAAGATGTTGGTATCAACTAGACGATATCTTTGAAGATAGGTGAATTGGACGACGCGGCCCCTGGATATGGCCCGCTAGAAGTCCAGATCTCACCAACTTGATTTTTATTTGTGGGGAAACATTAAAAACAAAGTGTATGATACACCTGTAAATACACGAGAAGAATTGGAAATGAAAGTAAGAAGGGCGTTCGAAGAACTAGACGCGAATGAAATTAGGCGAGCAACCACTAACGGTGTTATGACCCGAGTCTTAAATTGTTTACGTGTTAATGGGCAGCATTTCGAGCAGTACTAGTTTAAAGGGCGTGTTTGTTATCAGTTTTTATAATATTTCTGTCGGTATTTCTTGTTACGTTCAATATCTTTAAAATCTAATTAGCAATATTCTTATTTTAATGAACATTCTCAACGTTGACGTGAATTATTTTTATTTCCGTTGTATTGTTTTTGTTAAATTTGTTGTACATATTAAATGTATTCAAATTTCACACTGTATTTTTATGCTGCTTTCAATAGGTTGAAAGGTAATCAAAAAAGGAATCGAATACGATTATAAAATGCAGTATGTTCCATTTAAAATAAGCGACATAATAGAGGTCGCAGTTGTCAAAATTCAACTCACATTTCTGAACACCCTGTACATTTTGGGGGAATTTGTAGTTTGTGTGCATATAAGCTCCATCTCTTATAAACATATGGGAGAAAAATTGGTTTTTGGAATTTACCATAGCGGAGGTTATTAATTTTTAACTATGGGTTAGTTTTGGCATGAGATTTCATTAAAATCGAAATATTTCCAAAACTAGTAATTTTTTAATTTTATTGCTATTGAAATTTACCTTAAAGTAACGAATAGAATGCGATTCCGGTATAAAAAATCTGATATGACATTTAAAATAACGACGTTGGTACCGACTTCCGGTATAACCGCAAGTGTCACATAAGTGTCACATAAGTGGCACTATTTTCATTAAAGAGATCAATCCGGAAACCCCTGTGCATACATTTTCAGTATCATATTACTTGTAGTTTTGCGAAAACGTCTAACAGGCCACTCACGGTGAAGCATCCTCTAGATAATGGGACTTATTCCAGCAAAAAAATACATATATTACATTCAACACTGTATATTCTGTAGAATATATGTATTTTTGCTGTTTAATCTACAAGAAACAAACTACATGTTTGCACAAAAAATGGAAGGTGAATACACATTCTATAGTACAAGTATCAAAAAAGAAACAAATAAAAATACAAGATATCTACACTTTACTAACCAGTCCTATAATATTCATGAATATTACAAATAATATAGGACCCAAATGAAATCTCGTGAGATGCCTTATGGTACATATTCTAATAAATATCCATGAGTGAAGAGGCCCTACCAATATTCATTATCATTAAAAAAAACTTACCTTTTCTTCGATTTTGCCTAGTATTTTTTCTTGCTGTTGTCGATCAACATCATATGAATTTTCTAAATCTTGACATGTTACATTTATCAGATTTCTAACCTCCGCAATCGTATTGTTTCCACACAATTCGGTTGCCTCGTAACTTTTAATATGCTGTTCTTGCATAGCTTTCATCAGATTAGTCGCGTTTTTATTACAATCATTAAAGTTAATCATGAAATCAATCAACTCATTCGTAACTTCTTGACATTTTGTGATAACTTTCTCACTAATTTTCTTCATGGAATCGGTGTTCTCTTGGCTCATGGAACATAAATTATCAATTTTTTTACGGAAATTTACTGCAGTTACTTTTGTCATGCCAAGAAGCTTCTGAGCTTGATCATGCAATGTTTCTGCTTTGGCTTCATAACAAAAAGCAAGATGTTCCTGTTCTTTCTTTTCTACAATAGTTTTCTTCAGCCTGTTTCGGTACTCAGTGAGCTTATTTCGAGTTTCTTGAAAGGAAAGGAGCATTTTGGTCCATTCCACTTCTTGTATTTCCTTCTGAATTTCCAAATTCCGTAGCTGTTGTTGAAGTTCTCGGACATTGGCGATCTTTTCAGCAAGCTCTTCTTTGCAAATTTCACTATCATTCACCAAGCGATCGTAGTTTTCTTGGTCTAAAAATACACCACTACCAGTTCGAGCAGCATGCAAGTCTTTACGCAATCGTTCCATCTCTTTCTCATACTGAGCCTTCCAAGCTTTTTGTGATACACGTTGGTTAACTTCAGGTCTGTTAGTTATATTTCTTGCGCGGCTTGCATATTCCAAAGTACTCAAAGTTTCTTCTAAACAAACTACAGCGGGGGAAATTGTAGCAATAATTGAAGTTTTAGTGCGCCCCCCCAAACTATCTTGTAGAATCCTTGTCAATTTAGACTCTCTAGCAAAAATTAAAATTAGTATGACGTTCTCTTGATATTTGAAAACGTAATTCAGTACCTGAGAGGTAAACAGTCGTAACTTCAATTTTGGCGCAAACCGATTTTAATATATTTTAGGTGTTTGTAAATGCCTCCAAAAACTATATGACTTTTGTTATTTCCTCTCTTCTGTAAAAGTTGATAAATTGGAGTTATCACTGTTTACCTCGCTGATAAATTATAAAAGTTCTAGGAAACAATAACTTTAAACATATATCAGTTTGTAATTTCCACCAACTGCCATTATACAGGGTGTCTGGTATTTCATTGTCCAGCATGTCTGCTATTATATTAGATATACAGAAAAAAATTGTTAAAAAAAAGTTCTTATGACTTATTATTTTACATCGCTTACTGGCTTTTGAGAAAAATATCAAACTTTTATTTATTAAATGGAAAAACCTTGGATATTATTTGTAAACGGACATTAAATCCACTTTTTATTCAAATACCATCGGTAAGGATTTGTACTGAAATTGTATAAGATAATTTAAATAGTACATTCAACAAACTAATTTGCATCAACAACTTAGACACTTATAAATTGCAGACAAAGTTTGAAATAAAATTTCTACTTATTTTACTCAGACAACTAGGTACAAAAAAGCATTTAAAAAAAACTATGTACGGGTATAGGTACTTACAACACCAGTATTTAGATACCTATCACAATCCTTCTCGTTAATGAAATTAAAACGAATTAGTTTCAATAGTTGCGCCAAGGTATAGCAACAAATTTGGTCAAAATATTATTCAAACAATGAAATAATAAACAAGCAAGATTTAGACTCCTATAATCATACATCACTTAAATTTTCTAGCCTTGATGAAATAAAAAATGTAATATTAGACTGGGTGTTTCAATTAAGAAAAATCTAGTTTGCCCCGCCTCGACCGAACACCCCGGTATGTAGAATGAAATTCTCTACAACTTTTCTTAATATGATTTTTCAGCAATTTGAAGAATAAGGTATACTCCTAAAACCCCACATTAAATAGAAGCATTGTAATATATTTTTTATAATCTTACTAGTGATTGTGCCATAACAATCGCATGACAACTATTTTCGAATCACTTTTAAAAAATAAAAATACCTGTAAGGAATGTGAGCCGATCTTTCAACAAGAGCTTTGATGACTCGTCCGAGTGTTAGTAAAGATTGGTTGATATTTCCGGCCTCACGAGCACGACGATCTACTGCTCCAGACCTGCTAATATTCTCACTACCAGCTAAATCAACCAAATTCAGCTTTCCAGTTTTCACTAACTCTTCCCCTTCCACAGTTGTTTCACAAGTGTGAACCATAATTGAAAAGACAGTATGAGAACGGCTTGACTGAGCATTCAATAAAGTGGAAGCAGTGCGTCGCTTTTCTTGTCCTTTTTGTAAAATTTCATATACTTCATTCTTGTTATGTACAGTCTCTTTCACGATTCCATTAATAATTACAGAACCTTTCTGGTGCTGGTCTTCAAATATTCTACACAATAAAATAATGAGTGGTTGGTAACAAAGAATGGAATATAATATGCAAATGCAATAACAAAACAGTTAATTTACAACAAAAGCAATATAAGCAGGATTACAGAATTAAAAGAAACAAGTATTATACAGGGTGTCTCAGAAACAATGGGCCAGCGTTTAGTCATAGATTCTTTAGGTTAAAATAAACCGATTAAACCTAATATACCTTAGGCCGAAAGTCCATCCTTAAGAAGTTATAGGGCTTTAAAATTCAATCTTTTATTTTTTCTTTTTATTGTAATTTCCACAAATCTAAAGATATTTGTTTCAAATTTGGTACACATACTTACCATTATGTAGTAAAGTGGCAGCAGCATTTTCATAAACCAGATTTAACTTTAAGAGGCACTTAACCTACCACTCAAATATTATATTAGCTCTAACTTTGTTATTAGTGGAACATTTTGCAGATTTCTTTTATTTTTTGAAGGAGAATTAAAAAGTACATAAATAAGGTACTTTTAGTTCAAACGCGTAAAGGCATCCGTTTGCCTTAAAATGCTTGTGCAAGTTTTGAGTTGCCGTTAGGACGTGCAATTATCAGGTAGCCATGATCACAAAAACAATGGGTAGTGCTTGTTACAACAGAAAACAAAAAACAATGCTAAGTCAATTAAATACTTTGGTGTCATAGAAATTTCATTTTAAATTTTTGTTTTGTGTTTACGAAAATGCCGCGACATAGCGAATTCTCCAATGCTGAAATGAGAGATACCGTTTGCCTGTACGCTCAAAAAATAAAATTTCTAGTACAGCAAAGTATTTAACTGACTTAGCATTTTTTTTTTTCTGCAGTAAAAAGCACTACCCATTGTTTTTGTGATCATGTCTACCTGATAATTGCACGTCCTAACGGCAACTCAAAACTTGCACAAGCATTTTAAGGCAAACGGATGCCTTTACGCGTTTGAACTAAAATTACCTTATTTATGTACTTTTTAATTCGCCTTCAGAAAATAAAAGAAAACTGCAAAATGTTCGACTAATAACAAAGTTAGAGCTAATATAATATTTGAGTGGTAGGTTAAGTGCCTCTTAAAGTTAAGTCTGGGTTATGAAAATGCTGCTGTCACTCTACTACATACAGTGTAAACTCTATATAGCGACACTTAAGGGACTGCGCATTTTATGGCGTTATTGAGAGTTGTCGTTAAATGGAGAGAAGAAAAATCAATATTATTTTACTATTATAATACATATGTATTTACTAATAATGTATAAAATTTACAAACAACAACCATTAATATGGATACAAATAACAACGCTTATTACGTATAGTCTGTTATCTTCGTCTGACGTTTTTTGCTGCTCCAGTATTTTAATTGTATTTTCTTATGCATTTTATTCATATCTTGGGATACTCACAACAAACAAAAGAACGAATTTCTTAAAATCTTCGGTACGTATGATGCCGACAGTTGAGGTAAATACGTGCTAGACAATAAAGCAACAAAATAGCAAACAAACGAACGTACACAGCTGCAGTTCTTATTAATTTCGGCAACTTAAAAAGTACTATTTATTGCTTAATAATGACGTATTGTTGTCGTTATTTAGAGTGGGTGTGATGCTACATAGAGTGTATCATTGTATGGACAACAAGGTAAACCAACCAAAGTCAAGTAATTTCGACGTTTTAGGGAGTTTGTCGTTAAATCGAGTGGCATTAAATGGAGTTTAAACTGTAATGGTAAGTATGTGTACCAAATTTGAAAGAAATATCTTTAGATTTGTGGATATTACAATAAAAAGAAGAAATAAAAAATTGAACTTTAAGGCCCTATAACTTCTTAAGGAAGGACTTTCGGCCTAAGGTATATTAGCATTAATCGGTTTATTTTAACCTAAAGAATCTCTGACTAAACGCTGGCCCATTGTTTCTGAGACACCCTGTATAATGAATTTAGTGTAAAATCCATATATGTACCTAATGCCTTTGCCTTCAACATTGTCAGATAGTAGATCAAAAAGTTCTTCATTATAGAGTTCAAGGTATGATACTCGAACCGTGTACTGTTGTTGAATTAAACACAATTCATCAAATAAGTGGCTCAGGGCACGAGGAATTATACCAGCCTCTTGATCCTGTACAAAAATGCATTTGTCAAATTGTAATGTTACGAAAAATACGGATTACAATAAAATATCAATAGAAAAAAGAATAACACGCTTACATCTTGCCATGAAATGCCAACTGCAGGAACGGACCCACCAGCCATGGTGTACGTTTTTCCCGTGCCAGTCTGTCCATATGCAAAGACTGTACAATTGTAACCATCCAGCACTTCAGGGATAAGGGGTTCCACAACACTTGCATAAACATCAAGTTGCTTGACATATGGGCCAAAAATTTTATCGAAAGTATAATGCTTGCCATATTGCTGCCGTACAGCCAATTCCTTCGAGTTTAAAATTTCTACGGCAGTGCAGGAGCGACTTTCTAGTTCTTGTTTATTCAAAGGCCTACAGTAAAAAAGATTTGAAACAAAATTAGTGAAAAAAACATATAAAGGCAATATGTCTCAGTTACTTCTAAGTTTAAGTCCCAGTTAACAGGTTAACATAAATTTTGGAATTTTTTATATTTTATAGTAGTTAATTTATCCTAGACAAATTATTTACTTATATATAAATGTGCCCACTTCTGAGTGCAGGTTCAGATCTTTGATATCAAAAAATGGTTATGTACAGTTATTTTCTTGTTGATCGCGAAAACTGTATTGCACTGTTTACTATCAGAATACAAAATATGGATGGAAGTAAACGACCTGTTACTGAAAAAACCTGTAGTTAGTAGGAAAGAACTAACTATGGCAAGCACTCTTTGAAAAAATAAATGATAAATTCTGCAACATTACATTGGCACTAAAACAGAACCAGTGCCTTCTTCAATGTTTACATTCAAACCAAAACAATTGTATTAGTTATTAAAAAGGAGAACAAAAGTTGTCCACTATGCATTTTCAAGATGATAGAATATAGAAAAAACAAGCCAAAAATAGTGATGTACTAAACTAAACCAAATGTGGAGTAGATACATTTAATCAACTCTGCCATTCTAAAACAGTTGCTAGAAAAAGTGGTAAGTAGCTCTTGAGTACATTTTTTGGATGCTTGATTTGGCTTAAATAAATTCATACGTATTTTTCAAGTAGCATAATATTTATTATTATTATGGAGCTTTCACAGGCCTTGTTGGCTCATCGCTTTGGTGTGAGGCAAGGCTAAGCTGGTTTGTGTTATGCACAACGGGGCCCGACTGTGCGGGCTACTGTTGGTGTGTAATCGTACTTAACCTGCCTAATGTAAAGTGTATGTGTATGAAGTCTTGTTATTCCCCTAGTGCGATCGTAACACGAGGAGTGCTATTAATTGGATCCCCAATGGCAAATGGAGACTGGGACACAGTACCGACCAGCCAGGGAATTAGAAAAATTTGTTGATCCCTGGAGTGATTCGAACCGGGAAGCGTTTGGACTGTTACCTCAAAGCCTGACTCTCTAACTACTGAGATATCCCAGTCCCTAAGTATCATAATATGCCACTAAAAATAAATCAGTAAATTGATCGTCCTTTATGGAAGAGTTAGCAGCCGCACTAGTTGGAAACCATATGAGAATAAGGGTAACCCACAAAACAATACCAAGAATGCTCAAAAGTTCCAAGCAGGACTTACTTGCTTGCTTGCTTGCTTTGAAAGAGCGAGATCGAGGACGCGGTTTTCCAAGCATCTCTATGCACTTAGGCCACATTTGGCCCATTGTACACCCTAACTAAGAATTTTGCCTATCTGGGGTAATTCCAACCTCAGTAGTGATTTTTAACGTGTCACACATCGTAGTGGCACGGGACCTACGGCTTTACTTCTTATCCGACAGAAGGCGCATATTCAGATTTTTCCCCGCTAGAAAAATCTCGCCGACCTCAGCCAGGTTTGAACCCGCGTCCCTCGGATCTAAAGGCAAACGCGCTAACCACTAGACCACCGAGGCCGGCTGCAGGACTTACTTAATTACACAGAAGAGTAATCAAGAGGGCCAGGGCCGTTCCAAGCCTAATGAGCACCCTTGTGCAAACATAAGTATGCGCCCCTTGTGGAGTCCATCCTACAGCTAGTCTGGTGCAGCAGGAATCCCACTGAATACATCGAGAAAAAATGTTTATATTCTCTTCTAACAGTTAAAAACTTTTAATACAATTAAGCCAATACCTAAATATAGAAGACTTCTTAGAAAGAAACACTTTCTAGGTCCATGTAGCCAGATGAATAAATTGCCTACTGTTTTTAAACGTTAATATAAATAATTAAAAATTACATTACAAAAATATAAAATTTCGATATGGATATAAACAATGAAAGAATAAAATATTTAATGATTATTTTTTCTAATCATTCTTGAACCAGACTAGACCTTAAGTAATTTTTAGTTCAGATCATTCAGACGTGCAATGGAAACTGGCATACTTAGTAAAATACGTAACGCTATGCTGATGTTTAAGAAAGAACAAGTCAAATTATTAGTTGCAATATAAGTAAGAGTGTCAACTGTATAGGAGGTCACACTTTCATCAACATTTTGTAAAATTGTACCTATGTAATTCCTGCATAAGTTCTACACCATTTATGTCACATTCATTCGTTTCGCGTTTTATCAGTCAATGTATCCTCAAGCTTTATGCAAAACTGTAATTGTTCTTGTTCGGCATGGTTAGTAAACTCGAAAAGATTTAAAAATATCCGAATGAGCAGACAATAGTACAAATCTATCGTTTACTAATGTTTTGATGACGTCTAGGATAATATAGAAGCAATTGGCTTTAAAGTTTAATTCTTCATTTTGTATCGGTTCAGCATCACATTCATAACTAATGTTCTACATTTTACTCTTAAAATGATTTTTCTTTGAAATGTTGCATCTACTTCTAATGAAGATGCGATTTCCTTAGCATCCATAAATCTTTAAAACCTTCATCAAGCGGTATTAAAAAATGCCATAAAACAAGTATGTATACTAATTATAATTTCTTTATTTTTTAGCAAGAGATGTGCCCAGACTTTTCCCAGCATGATCAAAATTACCGCGCGCTTTTAGAACATTTTTCAGTTTTTCCTTCAATCTTGATAATTTGAACATTTCATGGCACCTTTAGGTCCTTGGCACTGTCCTGCATGACACGACTTGCCCATATGGACAGAACGGCCTTAAAGAGCCACCACAAAAAACGTCTGGGTGTTTTGATTACAGTCCAAGCGCGCGTGGCAAAAAAGGGGAGTTCATTTCAACAAAAGATTATATGCAAAACATCAATTTAACATATGTGAAAACTGAAATATTATTTTAACACAATGTTATCTCATAGTTTGACTATTCATACTGCTCTTACCATCTGTTTAAAGAATATTTTAATTTGTCAAGTTATCACAAGAAATTAGTTTTATCTTCAAATGCGGCGTTTTGGTCTATTTTATGAAATAAATGTACATCATCAAAACACATTAACATACCAACATTTTTCTATTAAAATTTTGATATAAATACATTCAACTTTGCGAAATTTTTAAAATGAATTAGTTGTAAAGGTTATTGTTTTGATATGTTTACGTTGTTGTTCTAGGGTTAAAAAATATGCAATAGCAATCTGAATTTTTGTTTAAAAGTACTCACCAATATTGTAAACAGGTTAAATAAGCTTACCTTGATCTGATAAAAACTTGAACTTGTTGAGGCCTTTCCTTATCTCGCTTTACAGTGGTCGACATGGTATTTTCTGTACGGAACTTATTTCAGTTTCAGTTTGTTAAAATTAGAGCTGCATAAAAACACTCCCGGTGCACGAAGTTTCCAACAACCGTAACGGACCTTCAACTTTTAAACAATTTCAAATTTTGCGTTGGTATAACTGTACTGGAAATTCCCAATTGACCACTACCAACTGCTAGGCAATTTCTTTTAGAGACCTCATCTGGCAATGTATAATTGCGGACAAAAAATGGAAACGCCAACATTAATCTACCACTCGTTTTTTATTTTTTATTTTAAACATTGTAATTATGTCCAAATACTTTAATATATTAATACAGGAAACTTCGCCGAAAATCTCGTGACACTGACTGCAGCGCTCCGTGCGGCTTGGTGGGCCACTAAGATTTGTATTTGGCAGCTGTCGAAAACATTTGTGGCACATTTAAAGCAAATGCCATTTACTTTCTTATAGCAAAACCCTTATTTAATTAATAATATTTGATAATTATGATATTTTACTTCACTTCGTAAGTTTAATAAGTTTATAACATTTTGTAGGGTTAGGTTTTTATTTATTAAAATGAATTTAAAACAGTAATCTGTAAATTTATTATCCAAATTTACTGAAACTTGCCCACCGAACTGCTTAGATGACGCCACTATCAATGTCTCGCATTTCATCATGCCAAACTGTATGAGTTTCCTGTATTAATATATTAAAGTATTTGTTATGTCTTTCTTGGCCAACTGACTTACAAAAATATCACAAATTCAGAGGCGTCTCATTATAAAGGTCAACATTGTCAAATTAATTTCATTTTAATCATTTAAAAAGTGTTATTAAAATATAGTGGAAACGTTAAAATTAAATGTAAAATACAGGGTGTCCCAAAACTCCTGGGACATAGAGCTACCACGTATTTTAGAGGTCAAAAGAAGTCGATTGGACCCAACTTTGTCCTATACC
>JABXWE010038287.1:0-25417 GCA_014611495.1 Limonius californicus
GATATGCATCTTTAATTTATATAAATAGTGCTTGAGTCAGTACAATTCTATACAAACCCAATCCCTGGTATTTTTTATGAATCTTGTGGTATCTATCTATTACATAGCCTTATTATCTATATTCTAGATAATCAGGATTTAAGTGTCAATTAAAGTGACAATGACAACCCTTCGCTATTATATACTTGGGGAAAGAACTTTAATTAATACTATTCAACTCTATGCATTTAGTATCCATATAATAAAAATCTAAAGTTCATTAATAACAATATGCATGCATAATATGTAAATAAATTTCCTATTTCATCAAAGTCTCGAGTATTAGTTAAACAAATCGGCCGACAACTTTTTGTGAGGTTCTTGTAGATGTCAACCTTATCTAACCACAGATAATGAAAATACACGGACGTAAGTCTCATAATTCAGGATGTCCGTTTTGATAAATAACAGTGCTACATACTGCCAGGGGCCAATTAGCAGGTAGATAGAAAGGAAACTTGGATATGATATGCGTTTCTATGTAATTCTGAAATCTGTCTACTAGTATCTAACTAGATATTCAAGACCTATAGAAGTGAATTTCATCAACAATATATATTGAACTTTGCTGTAATCAATGTTACTACCATTATATGTTAACCAGTAACAAGAGTATTCTAGACATAAGCCTTTCCTAAATGAGAGGGACCTACAGCGTAGATAGATTTGGATTGGAAAATCTTATTAAAAATCTCAGTACTACGTACAACATAATTCAAATATTCACCATAAAGGAATATTTCCCATAAACTAAAGAAACACTTCAACTACATTCTTATCCTATTTTTGTACATGTAATTGTAGCATCGAAATGTAAAGAACCTACCGATTAGACAGATGAGGAATTAAAGAAAATGGATTGGAATATTTTATTAACCATAAACGAATATTTCCATTGAACTGAAGAAACACTTCAATTCAACACTACATTCTTATTCTATTTCTTACACGTAAGTGTAGCATCTAAATGTGAAGAACCTACAGATTAATAGATTTGAAACTATAGGAAATCGACTGAAGCATCTTATTAGCCAGAAACGAATATTGGCTGTGAACTGACAGAACTCTCCATTCCGATTCTAAATTTTGGTTTGATCTTTCTTCAGACAATATTTTTACAACCGTTATCAAGCTACAAGATCTACAACCAGGGGTTGATTAATACAAGCATCAACTTACAAGCTTGTGATGATTAGCATTGAATACCTCTCACTTATCCATTTCTTCCTGTTTTAGTCGTAATTATACTATCTTAGCGTGAGGGACCTACAGATTTGATAGATTTAAAATAATAAGAAGTCAATCTTACTAACCACAAACGAATATTGCCTGTGATCTGAAGAAATTCCATTCCGATTCTCTATTTTGGTTAGAATTTTCTCCAGATAATATTTTTTAAACCGTTGTCTAGCTACAAGATCTACAACCAGCACCTGATTGATACAACCATCAAGTTACTAACTTCTGATGATTAGCATTGAATGCCACCCACGTATTGCTAAATCAGAAACAATAATGCTTTGACATCACACATCGATCAAACCGGGAACCAAAAGTATCCTGCAAATGTAAACATGAATGCTTCGAAACGATTTACCTACGCATTACGGGCTCGCTTTAAACGTTTTTGTTCCAGTTAGAAAAAAAATTGTAGCAGACCTTCAGCCTTGGATATTGTTCAACTTTTTTCTCCTAATCCGTGTTTTACATATACATTCATTCATTTTGGACCGTACAAAATTGCTAATTTTTTCTGAAACACGTTATGTAGCCAGGATTGGCAGTTTTTTGGACAAGGTGGTTCTAACTCTTGGTTCTAAATGGTTAGAGCTCAAAAGCTTACAAATATGAAACCAATCATGCGTTAAAGTCCCTTAATTTGGACAAGAAGTGCCTCTTATAGTCGCTGCATACTTTTCGTATTTTCCAGGTGAAACATCGCCAAAGAAGTCCCATTTCTAAGAATCAATCGAACTCAAAGTATTGAATCGATAGACATGTACATTAAACAGCGGAATACCTCAACAGAACCATAAAAACAGCACACAACATCTCCGAACAAATGTTACATAAGTCCCGGCGTAAGCGGGGCGTTCAAAAGGGAGGTTCGTCACGTTCTAAACTCTTTTTGCATCACGTACAAGAGTTTACGCGCGAACACATCTGTACCATTGTGCCATCGTGGAACATCAATAAGGCCACTTTATTTCAATGAAGAGCTCTTTGAATTATTGCGTTACGGCCGGTCGTGACGCCATTGTGTTGGCCGCCATATAAAACACGCCCGTGCTAATAACTCCAAATAGATTTTCACGAAAGTCGGAAGAGCGGCAAATCTTCGAGACGGCGGAGACGCCCGCCGAGCGCTTAAAATTCTCGAGCCTCGCGCAATTAATAAACCCGGAGATTTTAATGCTGGATCACGTTACGTACCCGGAGACAGGGCATCAAGGTTCGCTCTCAGGCATGAATTTAACCGAAGGCTTAATTAATTTAACATTTGATCGCGTAGATAACCGAAATAGAGATATTGAATATACAATGAAAGAGATATTGAATTCAGAAAGCGCGGCACATAAATTAGCTTCGACTACCAAAATAAGAAAGGCCAATGACGAATAACTGTAATTAATTTAAACAAAAGTTGATACGCTCCTCGGGTTTTCTCTGGCCGGAGTTTTAAATTCTTGTGTGGTTGCTTCACACTCTAATTAGATGAAGGTAATTTCGAAGCGCAAACAAATCAATTAGGCGGTGATCCCGCGGTGGCGCAATTTTCTCGCGGCTCTAATATATCACATTCTCCGGGCAATAAAACAATAATTAAAATCATTTATCTTGATGTGTTACGAAACGCGGCTATTAATAAAATGCCACTGGAATTGCGGCTGAACTATAGACCAATCAGTCGTTACGCACAGAATTGACAATGGCCACGTTATCGCGTAAGTTAACTTGGAATTGTTCGAGTGACATTTAATTGCATTTAACAGCGTTAACCTTTCGCCGTTCCTAATGGAGAAATTTTGCAATCCGACGGAAATGTAACAATGACAGGAACAAGCGCGGCTTATGATCGATTGTTGGTTTTAGTTTTCTTGGATTAATGGAGAAAGGCTCGCTATTAGAATTAAAGAGCTGTTGTACAACAGACTTAAGAAAAATTAAAGATATACTATCGCGAATGCACAGCCTGAGGGGTCAAGTCATACCCAATAATTATTTCATTTCGTTTTTATTTTAATTACAATTTATAGACATATTAAGAACCGTTAGAAAGCAACATTTCTCCCCATGCACTTAACATGGTTTTTCTTTTATTTATAAAAAACATTATATAAGCATTATTTCGCTAATTCAAAAATTAATCAAACTGGCTTACATACCATTCAATGGTCTTGTCAAAACACCACTTATGTTGCTGTTGTTCATTCAAGGATATACATAATTAAATTAAAAGCAGTTTTATAATTAATCTCAAAATCATGGGTGATCATTGGGACTTTAACGATATTATCATGGGTGAGCTACCAATATTAACATTTACTTAACGCAATTAAACAGTTTTATGTCTGTTACTTTATGTGTACAGGCCTCAGGCTGACAACTTTACTTGTTTAAGAAAATCTAGCTAAACTATTTAAATACCAAAAATAAATGCCAGTACCTCCAATGTTTAAGTTATTAAATAAAACTGTTTTCCTATTTCAACATTCAAAAATTGCCTTACACGATATTTGGGTGCCGTCATTTTGGTGCCGCCGTTTTGGCGCCAAGAAGATTTGGCGCTGGCCGTTTTAGCGTCAGAAGATTTGGGCGCCAAATTCCCGGTTGAGAACCCCAATCGAGTACATTTTAATTAAAGCTCGTTTTCCTTCATTTACATCCTCACTTTACAGTTAACGCCGCGCGGCCTGTTTCGATTTAACAACACTATCCCATCTCTATCTATTTTCAAAATTGTTAAATTGATAATTTAGTGTAAAATTGTCCAAATACAGTTTATTCGAATGTTCAAGAAAACTAGATTCGAAATTCTACATATTTACATTTTCTTGAAATAAAAATATAGTCTTATTGCAATACCTACAAAGAGCTACAAGGTCCCTAGTCCCTAATTATGAGCTATGCCAAGAAGGTAATCTATAACAACAGTTTTTATACGATCATCTGTTAGCAATCACCTTAAATGTGTAGCTTGAATTTGGTTCCCTATCATACATACATACATACATATAACCAGACAAGTGAAACTAAATAAAAGAATGGGAACAACACCCAAATGTGCCAGCATGAAAACGGCAGGGCCTAAATGGCAACGCCAAAACGCTATGCCAGGAACGTAATTTATAACATCATGTTGTTTACGATAATCTGTTAGCAATTACCTTAAATGAGTAGCTTGGGATTGGTTCCCTGTCATATACACATACATACATACAACCAAACAGGTGAAACTAAATAAAAGAATGAGAAGAACACCCAAATGCCCCAGCACCAAAACGCCAGGGCCAAAATGGCAGCGCCAAAACGCTATGCCAGGTAGGTAATCTATAACAACATTCTTATACGATCATCTGTTAGCAATCACCTTAAATGAGTAACTTGGGATTGGTTCCCTAACATACATACATACATAGATACATACAAACAAACAAGTGAAACTAAATAAAAGAATGAGAATAACACCCAAAGGCCCCAGCACCAAAACGGCAAAGCCAAAATGGCAGCGCCAAAACGCTATGCCAGGAAGGTAATCTATAACAACATTTTCTATACGATCATCTGTTAGCAATCACCTTAAATGAGTAACTTGGGATTGGTTCCCTAACATACATACATACATACATACATACAACCAAACAAATGAAACTAAATAAAAGAATGAGAAGAACACCCAAATGCCCCAGCACCAAAACGGCAAAGCCAAAATGGCAGCACCAAAACGCTATGACAGGAAGGTAATCTATAACAACATTTTCTATACGATCATCTGTTAGCAATCACCTTAAATGAGTAACTTGGGATTGGTTCCCTAACATACATACATACATACATACATACATACATACATACATACATACATACATACAACCAAACAAGTGAAACTACATAAAAGAATGAGAAGAACACCCATATGTCCCAGCACCCAAACGGCAGGGCCAAAATGGCGGTGCCCAAATGTCCTGTTCCGCGAAAATTTATATGCCAATTAAATTCTATCACTTAATACATCTAATCATCCAGTTGCCACAAATAGTCAAACAGCTCTTGACAGCCTAAGTATAATTATTTACCTGAATTAACCTTCATTTTGAATTTAAACTAAAATAAGGGTCAGCCAAATATTTTTACTTAAATCCGTATAATAACTGATCATGTGTAGGCTTCAGTTGAAAGCAATATTTATATTTATATACACTTTTTTAACAATCACATTAAAAAATATAAATCTATAATCCATAATAATGTTAAACTACCTAAGAACTGCAACTCACCACGCACGAATCCCCAACCCGGCTTTGGCAACCCTGCCGTAGAAATACCTAAACCTTCTCTGACTTTTCTGTTATTCACATTTGAGGGTAAATCGCAGATCACCTATGTCTCCATCTTAGCACTGACGAGAAATACGTAGCGGAAAAGCGTACTAGTGGCCAGCAATTGATTGTGAAGACTCTTAACAACAACCTAATCTAAAGTCATATTAATAGTAAATAATATATTGAAGCTAATTCGCAGGGACGTTATTAAAACGTAATAGACAGCAAAGAAAATATAAAAAAAAATTGGATTTCCCACAGAACTTCAGTTTTTGAATTTACGTTTAAGACAGTTCTGGTAACCCTACCATCCACCCTGGTATTCACATTCTTGATTAAATTGCAGTTCCCCTATGTCTCTATCGTAAGACTAAGGAAAAACACGTAACGGAGGAGTGTACCAGTGCCCAGCAGTAGATCATAGAAACTGTTAGCAAAATCCGAAACTAAAGCCATACTTAAGATTAAATCAAAAATTCAATCTAATTCGCAGGGACGTTATTAAAATGCAACAGTAGACATCAAAGAAAATTTAAAATAAAATTGATTTACCCCCAGATTTTCTGTTTGGATTTACATTTAAGCTCACTGTTTTCCTTTCCTGCACACTCCAAGACTCTGTGAAAAATTATATATTGGTACTTGGATTTTGAAAATGCATTATCATTATTATGATTGTCGTTTGTACCATTTGCTGGGTGTGAGGTAAGGCTAAACTTGTTTGTGCTATACACAACCGGGCCCGACCCTACGGGTGACCATGTTGGTGCGTAACCATACTTAACCTGCCTGATGTAGGGCATATGCGTGTAGAGTCTTGTTACCTATCTAGTGCGGCCTTAACACGAGAAGTGCCGTTAATGTGATCCCCAATGGCAAATGGACCGAGACCCAGTACCGATCGCCCAGGAAATTAGAACATTTTCCGAACCGGAAAGAATTTGGACTATTACATCCAAAGGCTGACTCTCTTACCACTGAGCCATCCCCGCAAGATCTTGGAAATGAAAAGCAAAGTAATAGATGCTTGAATAACTTTTGTTTTTGTAATTTCAGCAAGTAGTATATAAATATAATCTTTATGTAAAGATTATTGAGCTTTGGTGTATAAAATCATTTCTAAACACACTCCATAGCCTAGCGGGTACAACAGCGTGCTGCGGCGCAAGATATCTTGAGTTCGAACCGCCACAATATCTAGGTGGGCTTTCCGAAAGGAAATATCGGTCTCTAGGTCCACTCAACCTTAACTAAGTACGTAGGGGTAACACGTTGGGGTAATAATAGGAGGCTGGAACGTAGTGTTGGCACACTACCCTCCTCGTAAAACCGACGGGCCAAAGTAGCAGCTACTATACCAAAAACATGACTATTCTTGTTATAATTTCTACTCCCCTCACTATATTTTTAAACTATTCAAATTTGACTCACCAATGCTTGCAAGAAAACTTTGAAATTTAAAAAACAATTATGGCGACAATAGCAATTTAGATTTTTAATATATTTTGTTATAATATTATAAGTTCTTGTAAACAAACTATTTAAAATTGGTATCGCTGGTATTTTAAAGAGAGAAAGATATCATATACTATGACTTATCAGCAAGAAAAGTAACAAGAGGTGCACCTAATTAATTAATTAATTTTCAAACATTTAAATCACCAGTAATTAAAAATCTTCCAAATTAAGCTCACATCCTAGAAAGTCAGCCTATTTCGAATTCGCAACAATCTTTTAAAGGTTTCCAATAGCCGATAGAAGTTATCACTAAACCAACACAACTACTCAAAATGATTGACATCCAACACCTACTTCAACCGGATATCCACTTAAAAGGCACGAAAAAAAGTTCATAATCTAATTGATTTGAACTTTCTAAAGCCCGGAACCTTTTACTCACGTACGTTTATTTTTTAAAATCAGCAAGTCGTATCAAATTCGACATTTCCGCGAGATTATCGAGCGAGGATGTATTTCGTTAATTAATTACGAATATTAAGACGGCTAATTGAGCGTTCCACTGAATTTACCGCATACCGGGCGCGTTTTAGTACGTTAAATATCGTAATTAATCATCGAATTATGGATGCGAACAAGCGCTCGAGTAAAAGTTGATGAATTAGTCTAAAATTTTTAATTTATGGCCTGCTCAAACCGGCGGACCTCCTTCGAGGTGAAAGGACACAAGTGGGCTACCAAATACGCCGAGAAGTAGTGCAGCTAGTTGTCAATCGACCTGTTACACTTCAAAGTATAGATGATTGCGATTTTTCCGGTTACCAGTTAGGAGACCTTTCGCCGGTCTGTTTGTTCAAGTCCGAAGCCTGAAGCTTGAACTTTTTGGAATCGTTTCCTAGCAGTATTTAAAAATCCGAGAACCTTGTGGACTGACCTCGTTAATAACTTCATTTCAAGTTGTTTTTGAAAAAGACCAAAAACAGGTTTCGATGATCTGAACTCTGCTTTAGATCTGTTCCCACACACTTTTTCTAAAAATAAAACACGCAGATAAAATCTGCCGTCTACTTCAAGTGCATAAATTTGAGCTTTGGCATCTCGATTGGGGAATACGAGTAAAATCAATCGCATGTTTGCAGGAATGAGAAAACGCGCACAACAAATCGTAAATCTTTCCGCCGTAAAAAATAAAACGCGGACTTTTCTAATTTATTCCCGCTCGCCGGAACGGCACTTTAAGTGCTTCAATTTTGTCGAATCGGCGAACTTTGGCTACTTACCTTTCCCATGAATTCATCTAATACCTGTTTCGGTCAACCTTGAGAAATTTACAACAAAATATTATAGCTACAAGCACCTGATTGACTAACCCGTTCCTGTTGAACTGTAAATCGACAAGAATTCGCAAAAAATTAGAGAAATCCGAGAAATGTTTGTATCAAAAAAGCACTACTTAAAATATTTACATTTTAAAATACATTTTTTGAAGCAGAACACAAACAACAAGGTTCTAATAGTCCTTCTGAAAAGAGTAGAAGAACATGTTCTGTGCTAGTTCAGAAACCGCAATTTCGGACCACCCAGCTAAATAAACGCAAACCTTAAATCAATTTTATTTTGTGTCAAAGTAAACGTATTGGAAAATGGTTAAAGAAACAACATTTAGCAAAAAGAAGAACTCAAAGACTCCTTAAATGGAAATTATAATATTTGTGAAAGATCCGATGCTGCGGCTAAGGGTATCTTCAGTTTTTGTAGTTACAATAATTTTATTCAACTTAGGTTGTTCCCTAAAATTTATACCAATCATACATATTTTACACAGAACAGGAGCACAAAAATAACATAAATCTATAGCAGAGGAGAAGAGAGGATAAAAACGGAAGAGAAGAGAGGAAGAAGGTCAGAAATCAATAAAGATTAAAAGAAAGGAAGTAACGCACTTCAAAAACTGTTGGATTGAAAAAACAGGATAATGAAAATGACAGCGAATAGTAGTCGAAGAAAGAATGATAGAGAAAAGAATGAAAGAAACCAAAAACTAGTTTTGAAAGGCAAGAAATGGAAATTTAAGTAGGTATAAGAAAAAAGATCCAATTCCAAAAAATTTGAAAAATGCATTGCAGATGATAAAAAGCAGGCTTGATAAAGAAAAGAGAGACATACTATATAATGGCAAAACAAGAAAATCTGAGGCAAAATATGAAAAGAAATGGAAATAGCAACCGAAAAAATTTCTGATGAAACATAAAATGAGATTAAAAAGAAAGAAATAAGAGGTTCCTCCACCTTTCTTCCTTCTTCTTCCTGTGCCATCATTATTCGATGTTTTCCACTAACTCTTTATCAAATATTTCCCTAACACGACTGATAATGATGATTTTTCGCACTTCTGAGGCGGAAGCTTCAAAAATCTAAATAAAAACGAACAGGAAACGATTCTTATAGAAGGAAAACGTGAAAATGGAATAAAAGAAAAATAAATGGTAATTAAAAAATAGAAGCACAGAGATAATATATAGGAAAAAGTAAGGGAACGCGAATTAAGCGTAAAGAATAAAACAAGCGGTTAAGTGGAAAGAAGAGAGAAAGAGGTACTGAGAAGACAATAAGGAAGATGTAATAAATAAAAAAAAGTAAATGGCGATGAAAACAGGAGGAGAAATAAGATAGAGCTGTGGATAGGATAATAAGTAATAAGGAAGAGAGAAAACAAGAGAAACAAGCAACTATTTGGAACTCATTCTGTTGCCATATTTTCTTGTTAATTCCCAATTATAATAATATAATGCTGTTGCAATGCATGAACATACAGGGTGTTTCAGTTTCAATCGTGAATGCTTTGAGGAAAAACTCTTCTGGTCATTCTGATTCGGAAAAATATGACAAACATGCCTCTTACTTGTTGCCTAAGAAAGATACAGGGTGTCAAAATTACCAAAAACAAATCATCTTTCCATTATATTTTCTAGAAAAATGGGACAAATCAAACAAAATTTTCTACGCGGATCTTCCTTGTGTAGAGTTCAATTCCGTTTAATTCCATTGCACGCCGCTAGTGTGGCGTATTTGGAGGAACATAACTTCAGAAAATAACCCTACACAAGGAAGGTAAGCGTACAAAATTTTGTTTGATTTACTCCATTTTCCTAGAAAATGTAATGAAAAAAATATTTGTTTTTGTAAACTTTGACAGCTTGTATCTTTATTAGGAAGCAAGTGGGAGGAATATATGTCATATGAATCAGAATGATCACGAAAGTATTTTCTCAAAGTATTTAAGATTAAAACTGAAACACCCAGTATATAACTTAATTGCTGTTAAATAATTAAGTATCTTAGATTATAGTATTTTCATGGAATTTTTTCACTACCTTTCTTCTCAAAACTCTTTTTTTATGTAAGCAGTAAAGAAATTGGTAGAAAAGGAAGATATAACAAAGTAAATTAAAGAAGAAGGAAAGAAACGAAGGAAACTAACAATTATCTTAGAAAGGCAAAAATGGACATTTAGTGTAAATTAAGTAAATATTAAGTCCCGGATTGCGCACATTCATTGCCTTACGATAAGGAGTGTTGGTTCCGTTCAGTACTTGGATGGGACCCGAAGGTTGCGTTAACGCACCGCCTCTCTCCCACGTGGGATGTCGCGGGCTAATAGAGAAGTGAGTATTAGAAAGAAGATCCAAATACAAAAAAATGGGAAAAATCCATAGCAAATTAAGAAGGGCCGGCTTGACAAAGAGGATAGAAAATATACTATGTTTAGACAAAACAGGAGAATGTGATGCAAAATATAAAAACAAAATAAAGAAGCAAGGAGGAAAAGGTCTGAGAAAAATGAAAATGCAACAAGACAAAAGGAAAATCGAGAAACAGAAATAAACAATTCCCTCTCTTTTCTTCCTACTTCTTCCTGTGCTATCCTTAATCGATGTTTGCAACCAACTCATCAAAGCTTATCTAAAACGATTATGACTAACTTTTATATTCCCTGGGCGGAATCTACAAGAAGTTGAAAATAGCACAAATAAGGGTACTCACAGAAGAAAGAGTAGAAAACATCAGGAAATGAAAAAAACACAAAATGAAAATCAGTCCGGAAAATAAAGAGAACAGTGACTGAAATAAAATAAATAGTGAAAATGAGAAAAAAAAAAAGAAAAATAGAATGGACTAACAGGAAAATCGGATAGATATTAGAAAATATGACCACAAAACTAATAAAAAAGAAAAAGTAACGGAAAGCTGTAAAAACGAAAAGAATTTAAAAAAATGGTAAAGCGAAGAGAAGATAGAAAGAGGTACAACGAAAACAATAAATAAGATGTAAGAAATTGAAAAAAGAAAGTATGTGGCGATACGAATAGAATAGAATTACAGTATAGGTGTGGAAAGAATGATAAGGTATCAAAAACAGAGAAAACAAGAGGATTCTTCCGCCATCTTCTCTTGATAATTTCCGATTATAATATTATAAACGATATTGTAACACATTTGAACAGACATATATAACTATACTGCTATGAAATAATTAATTATTTAAGGTTATATTATTTTAATGGAATGTTATCACTACATTTCTTCTCATAACTATTTTGTCATGTATCGCTTTTGTCATTAATCTTCTGTTTATATTTTATATATATACAGGGTGTATCAGAAATAGGTACAAATATTAAATCCGATGGTAGATTACAATATATACAAACTAAAAAAAAAACATTTTTTTGGCAATGGGACCCTTAAGATATGAGAAAATAATAATTGAAAATTTGACCCAAAATTGTTTGAGTACCGCAGGATAATAACAAAAATTTGAGTTTAATGACATATTATGCAAAGGAGAGTAGGATAGAAATGTAAAAAAAATTCTTATCACCTGCCACAATGCAAGACTGTTAGGTAGGTTAGTAATTTCTATTCTATTTATCACAACTCCAACATACAATATGTGCGGGACATAATTAGACAGCGAGCTGCAAGCTACCATGAAAGACTCCTAGGACATACTAACGACATAATTTCACCGCTAACGCAACAACCAACCATCCGAAGATTGAAACGCAGGTGGCCATGGGACCTGACAGAATAAAGACAAAACCATCCCCCCCCAACCTTAACATGAAGGAAAACTGAGATGGCACCACTGGGCGTTCATCTCTTCAAGACAGTACTTATGACGTAGAATTAACTCATAGAATTTGTAATTAATTCTGATTGTTAATGCCAATTATTATTTAAAAAAAATTTATCACAAGCCAGACAAGTTTTTACGAGTTTGCCACTTTGGATTTACTTCACAATTAGGTAATAACCTACTACAGCTTAAATGCATTCTCTATGTATCATCAGCAGTTCTCAAACAAAATTTTATTTTATTTTTTAATTCAAAAAATTAAACTTAATGATTTTTGAAAAATGAATAGTACCATTGAATTTTACTTGGGCCAATCTATTACTGGTTCAAATATTTGTACCTATGTCTGATACACCCTGTATATATATATATATATATATATATATATCAGATTAACTCGGTTATGTTAGTATTGCCAATTTAGCAAGTTGCCTTATTTCCTGTTCTAAAATATGTTTTGACTTAGAAACTATTTATTGATTTTGATTACAACACCAAGTTCAATTAAATCGGCATGGAACCGTTGCTACGGTCCCAATTTGGCCACAGTCAACGCTTTCAAACTTGCCTCGCAAATCTAGATCTGTAATCTCGGAACTGAATTCCACATGTCTACCGTTTATTTCGGAAACCCATAAAAATCAGGTGCAGTGGCCGACCTCAACACAAACTATTCGCACTCATTAAACAGGCGGCTCCGCCCATTCTTTCATTAACAGTTAATTTGGATTAGCCCATTATAGTTTTTTTATTAACAAAGTGTAGCATTGAACAATTCTAGAACTCATTACTGAGAAAGGTGAGAATAAGTTAGTTGACCGAGATGGTAACCCGTGACCGGAACGTTGTGGTTACATTCAATTGTCTGTACGTCCAGTTCGGCCCAGTAGGCCGTGTCCGACTCTCTTCTTCACACTGCCCGCTTTGATTGCGCGACCTTTTTGCTGCTCTGGTATGAAAATGCGGCCTGAGAATGATATCAACTTTTTTCGAAAAAAAATTACAGTCCTGCACGATTTGTGTAGGTCAAGAACCGTTACATTTTTTACTTTTCTTGGTATCTTCTAATATCCGCAAAATACAAAACAAAAACTTACTCTGACATATTCGGCACAAATATCGATCCCAGACACGAAGTTGCAGACATCATCAACAGTCCAGCTGGAGACATCTTCATGCAACCTAGGGCTTTCCGATTCGGCCCTTTTGATGATAACGTTGCCACCACTAAACGTGCCCAAAGAAGGCGTCTTCGTGCGCGGCCTCTTCATAGGCGGTGCAGCTGCAGAGAGATCTAAAGGTGAGGAAGGTTCCTGTCTCTTCGCATTCTTCAACAGCCCTTGGAGTTCGGCCTCCTTGGCCGTCCGCACCATCGCGAGCAGGGCTTGGGTGGTGGACATATCTATGAGCGGAGGGAACATTGAAGGAGAGGCGAAAGGATTCAGGAGGGAGGAAAAGTCGGGCTTTTTCGAGAGATCGTCTTTGTTGTTGGATGGACCTGTAAGGTTGGGGACAACTCCGGGAAAACCTGCTGCTTTAAACCGTGGGTCTAACGGAGGAGGAAAACCGTTTCTTGCTGCACTGAAATAACTGGAAAACCCATTAGAAAATTTCCCAATAAGTTAAAAACAACTTACTCATTGGGATTGGTGTTATTATATTTGGCAGCCAAACTTCTCATGAAATCGCTGTAATTTCTGCCGGATGGTGGGAGGACGGATTGTTCTGATGCCGGCGGCGTGTCTGGATGCGAAGCCGAAGATGGGGTTACGGATCTTGATCGAGAGGAAGTGTCCGGAGTGCCAGGACTCAATCGTTCGTTCTTCACATGATTGTTATTATTGTGGTGGAGGTAGTCGGAGGGTATGGACGGAGATGACGTTACGATACCATTGCTACTGCTGGTTGTGATGCGATCTAAACGTCGCCTTCTCGAAGGCTTCAGGGTGGCTTGAGGACTGCCTTCCAGCGAATCTGTCGATGGTGTATCCCCTATAACAAAAAAAAAATTATTAGATAAAATATTAAAGTTAAACATAGTGATAATTAAATATTGTTAAGTAATGACATTCGAAAGAGTCGTGGTTAGTAAATAATAAGGATAAATTTGAAAAATATAATGCACTAACATTTGTATATCTTATAATATTACAAACAATAGATAAAGTTATTAGGAAAACACTCGATAATCTTGAAAGCATAAATATAGCCTATGGTGAAAGGCCAAAAGAAATGTGGTCAACATATAGACATGCAATACTGCATAAATCTAAATGAAAGGACGATAAATTCGTTGACGTCCAGGGGTCTCATAGTGGGATATATTTAATAAAACATAATAAAACCAATGTCGATTCCCACAAAATTTTGTGAGAATTTATTATTTATTATATTTTATGAAAGGACGATATTAAACAGCAAATAATATTAATGAAACAGGAAGAAGAAGATAAATTGATATACTGTATAAAAGATTTCAAAAAGTATTAAACGGAAAAACCTTGATACGGGAACTAAACAGACTGAAAATCTTAAAGATGAGCTAATTAAACAATACAGTGCTGTTTAGAAAAATCAACAAAACCCGAGCAGAAGGCGGGGGTGCAATTCATTCAAAGCAGGAAGACAGTAGGAAAGGGAAAAGGGCAAGTGTACAGAATACAGCCAAACCAGAATGGAAATACCAAAGGCTGAGAGCAAATAACAACCTCAACAGATAATGAAAAAAGACAGATAACTTTAGAAATTGTCTAATTAACATTCTAAAAATGTAGACAGCAAAATATTAGCAAATTAATAAACAAAAATGCAAGAGCATGTCGAAGAAAATAAGGAAAGAAAATGTTCCTACGCTGTTTAGGCAAGATACAAACAAAGGAAAATAGAAGAATGTTAGCTACAGAAACTTAGAAATAGAAGAGATAAACATGTTAATTGTAACATATTTATAAAAAAAATAAGAACAAGGGGAAGGGGAGGAAACATTAGTAAAAGATGAATCCGAAAATATTTTCAGTAGAAAAAGTTTGGAATCCGTGTACGTAACAATCAAAGCAGCATTGAGTAGAACTATTCGATACCAGACAGTTGGATTCGCATAAAATAGTATTTATATCTTAGTATTCGAAAAACTATCGATTTATGCCAGCAGATAATATATGTCGATTTATTCCAATAACAATTATTACAGTAAACGTTAAGTTTTACTCATTATTAACGAATTATGCAAACTACCGTCGAATTATGTGCTTATTCATTGCCTTACCCGAATAACAATAAAATTATGTATCTGAATAAATATACTATCGAACAAATATGCAATTTCAACACTTGCGCAATTCAATTAATTTTATTGGAACAACGAGTTAACTAATAAATCGCTAATAATATTCAATAATTCGAATAACAGTATTCGAATAATGAGTGTTTCGATGTTTCAGATACCCTTATTCGAATAATAAGTTGTCCAACAATTTAAGGACTCCTAATTTCAAATTGTTATTCGATAAACTATTTGAATTATGAGTAACTATGAACAGTAATAACAAAGAGCGAAATACTGAGAATCATGGAAAATTAAAATAGACAGTTAAAAGAGAGGAAAAGCCATACGGCGAATGGGAAAACAGAACGGACCGAAGCAAACATCTCAAGAACGTAGATTATAATGAAAGTTAAAAAGAAGGAATGGAATGAAGATAAAACGTGAGATTTCCATCGGGGAGAAACAGATGACATAAATAAGTGGCGGAATTAAAGGAGCCAAAAAGATCGAAATTAATACAGAACAACGTTTTTGAAATTCTAAAATTGTAGACAAAGCGGGTGCAAAGCATGCCATAGGATATTACGAGTAAAAATAGGGACAGAAGAATAATGAAATAGAAATCATCGATGTAAAGGGAACGTTCAATTATTTTCTGGGATACAGCGGCATCAATTGTTCAAAAAACGTCACAATACTATTTAGTATATAAAGCAATACAAGTGATAGGGAACGAAGGGACATGATAATTGGATGACAGAACAGAATTAAAGCCCAGCGAAAGCGAAATCGAAGTACACAAACTATGAAAACCAGGAAATAGTAGGACAAGAGAAGAAAAGAAGATTTTGAGAATTAGAAAGAGAGAAACACATAAAATAGAAGAAACGGGATATCGTTGTAGAACAAAAACTAAATCGAGGAAATGGAAAGCAATTTGATTAAGATTAAAATTTGTGAACAAAACAGATCATACTAACGAAGGAAGCAGTATGAGAAGTATGAAATGGCGAAGATTGGGCAGAAGAAATACAGAAAATTATGCCAAAATAGAAAATACGCCGTTAGTTTTCTTAAACCAATTAATAAACCAACTAAAACATTACGAATCCCGTCAATCTAATTCATATTATCAGGTTGCCTATAAACAAATTTAAACTAGAAAAAAGCAAAGATTTAGTCATGTTCATGACCTCTGACCCCAGGCAGTTAAGGACTTAGAAACTTCAGAATTTTAGTGTTGCATAATCATATTATAATTTTGTCAAACGTTTTATGTTCTGATTTAAATGTTTACGTAGGAGAGCAGATTGCGCCCACTCGTGGGAATAAAAGTCGAGTCTTTATCTTCGTAATCTCTAGCATTCGAAAAGAATGTTGAAGAATAAATACTCACGCCCAACTTAATTGGCTAATTCTTAAACTTTTGTTATTTCAAAAAAATCATTAACAACATTCTAGTAATTTTAACTAACTTTTATTAATGTTAAAAGTAAATTATTATATACAATGAAGCTACTGCCAATTAGAAAATCTTCTTCATACTTTTTATTCAAAGATCGGCTCCCTATTAAAACCCTTATATGAAATTTGAAAAACTCATGACATCAAAGTGGAGGGGCTTCTTGTTGAAATTAGCTTCCTGGGTACAGTTTTATTGTAAGAACAAGATTTAATTAGATCAAGTTATACAGGATATAGAAAAATGGATAAGACACAGATGATAGACTTGGAGCATATACATATCAATAAAACGGAAGAGCATCATCTAGCAAAGAAAGCTAAAGAAGACCGTCCACGCGGAAGAAGAGCTCAAGGCAGACCAAACAAGAGATAGAAAGAATATTGTACATCTACCTCGGAAAAAGGGGCTGGCTAGAAAATGAGAACTGGTCAAACCAAAGCGACCTCTTTTAAAATTGTCTTCCTGGGTAAAATTCTGTTGTAAACAAAGATTTAACCAGATCAAGTTGTGCAGGATGTAGCAAAGTGGATAACAGACAAAAGAAAATATTGAAGCATACCTATCAATAGAATGGAAGAGCATCGTCTAGCAAAGAAAGGCAAGGAAGACCGTCCAAGCGGAAGAAGAGCCCAAATCAGACCAAATAAGAGATAGAAAGAATGTTGGACATCTACCTCGGAGAAAGGGACCGACCAGAAACTGAGAACTGGCGAAACTAAACCTGTCTCTTTTAAAATTATCTTCCTGGAAAATTTTGTATTTTAAAAAATATTTATCCAGACCAAGTTATACAGGATGTAGCAAAGCGGATAACAGACAGAAAAAGGAATTGGAACATACATATCTAGAATAGAAGATCTCCTAGCAAATAGTGACAAGGAAGACAGTTTATGATTGAGAAGAGCCCAATGCACGTTGGAAGAAGGTGCTACCTTCTAAAATAAGAACTCGCGGCACCAAAGCGCCCTCCTTTAAAATATTCTCCCCGTGTAAATTTTGATTGTATGAAGAAGATTCAACCAAATCATGTTTTATAGGATGTAGTAAAGTGGAAAGAGACAGAAGAATTGGAGTAAACATATCAATAGAATAGAAGAAAATTGTCTAGAAAAGAGAGCCAAAGAAGACAGTTATTAAGAGAGAAGAGCCCGAAGCACACCTACTAAGAAATGGAAAAATGTTGGACCTCCACATCGGAAGGTGCTGCCTAGAAAATGAGAACTAGCGCCACCAAAGCGGCATCTTTTAAATATTATCTATCTACATTTTTCCTGTAGAAACAAAATTTAACCAGACCAAGTTATACAGGACGTAACAAAGAATTGGAATACACATATCAATAAAATGGAAGAGAATCGTCTAGCAAAGGGGGCCAAGGAATACCGTCCACGCAGGAGAAAACCAACTAGGATATGGAAAGAATGTTGGACCTCCACATCGGAAAAAGGTGCTGGCTGAAGAGGAGGAAACTTCTAAACAGCCGCTGAAACATATTTATATAGGTAGGTTTGCTTAGCAGTTGACTTGTATTTATTATTTTTCAAAATACTGTGAAAATTCAAAAATTCATTCTTTTAACATTTTCCTGGGTAATTTATTGTAAAACCAATATTTAACCAGACTAAATTATACAGGATGTAGTAGAATGGGTAAGCGACAGAACAGGGAATTGGAGCAAACATAGCAAAAGAATGGAAGAACATGGTCTAGCAAAGAGTGCCAAGGAAGATGATCCATGTGAGAGAAGAGCCTAAAGTAGTCCAACTAAGAGATAGAAAGAATGTTGGACGTCCACATTGGAAGAAGGAGCTGGCTATAAAAGGGGAAAACAGGCTATCGCCTGTTTAAAAAAGAAGAAGAAGAAGAAAGAGAAGACGAAGACGAAGACGAAGACGAAGAAGAAGAAGAAGAAGAAGAAAAAGAACTTGTAACAATTATGCCATAAGTGAGGTAAAAGAAAATGAATTAAAACAAAAATAGTTACAGTTTACTTTATTTATATGTACTAATTTATTCGCCAATTTAATTTATTATATTGGTAAGTACCCTGTTCTTGTTTACTTGATGTACGAAAAGTAAATAATTGCAAGTAGATAGAACTTTCTGGCCAATAACAGCTCAAACTGTCGCACATTTTCAAAAATAGTGTATACAGAATCTGTATTTATAAACAAAACGATTCTCTTCATAAACAAGCGAGCCAGTTCAAGCAAATTCCCTCGTAAAGGCCATCTCAAAAACGGGTTCCTAGCAGGAATTTTAGTATATTTACGCTTTTTAACCTTAATTAGATGAATACATTTATTTATGAATTCTTTTTAGAGCGTTCATTAGTAAAATGGGTTCGTTAGGTTAAATGCATTACTAAATCAAATTAAAGTAGATAATTAAACCCAGATAAAGGAACTTTCTAAAGATCAAAAAATATTCACAGAGAGATCAATGCCAGTGACATTTTTGAAATTTTTCCTCAACACGTAACGCTCGAATGGTCAGTTTTAATTGTACCGAATGTGATATTTGTGTCCTCTCTAGAACAAGAGGTGCGACGTTCTAAATTAGAGGAAAAGACCAAGGCCGTTCGCATTTTTCTTGTTTATTTTTGTCCACGAAAAAGGAAGCGCGAACTTTCGCTCTCTAATGATTATCATTCGGTAACAATACGACTGAATCATATTTAAAATCTGGGAATTTAGATATTATGCATAAATTACGGCGTTGTGCCAACGTAGGCCGCCCAAAAGACGCACATTATGGAACATCTGCTGTCATTGGTGTCATCTACCTTAATTTGAATAAAGTTGTAGTTGGCTTTTTATAGTTTATTATGCAAATATTTACGTAAATATTAAAGTCAGATAACCGTTTGTCAGTTTAACACGTGATTTGTCAAAGTGTCTTTAAGTTTGTATTTATGGTCCTGTGAAGTTTTTTATAGATTTTTTATGCATTACATATTTGTTGAATTTTCCGCGGAAAACCCCTCTGCAGCTTACCTAAAATATTTTTAAGATGTAGTCGTACCGGGGTCTCGCCCCGACGTTTTCTAACCAGAAGAGTTCAATCTTCAAAGAAGTTTGTATTACATCTAAGAAAATGTTAGAAAGTTACAATTATGAACCAGATAAGGCTCATTGGCGCCGGTGACTATATTAAACCGCCAAAGCAATGCAAATCTGACTTGAATGCTCGTTGCGACGTTCTTGGTTTTAAATTTGTCTTAAATTTGTACTACAAATTTCCCTGACACTGTAAGTATTATTGATGATGAGGCTTGTTTTTTTGATTGGGCAAGATTTAGGACGCGGTTTTCCAAGCGTCGCTTTGCACTGCGACCATCATTGGCTTATGGTACACCCTGACTAAGAGTTTTGCCTATCTAGAGTAGTTTCAACCCCAGTAGTGATTTTTAACGTGTCACACGTCGCAGTGGCACGGGACCTACGTCTTTACTTCTTCCTATCAGAAAGAAGGTCCACTGTCAAATTGTTCCTAGCCACAGAAATCTGACCGACCTCAGCCAGGATCGATTCAGCGTCCCTTGAACATACAGGCAAATGCGCTAACTATTAGACCACCAACGCCACCGATTATAAGGCTGAATAATAAAAATGTATCATTTAAAATCAACCCTATATGGTAATTGGTCTGCGCGACCACCTGACTTCACGCCGCTAGATTTCTTTCTATGGGGTCAACACAATACATTTGTAGGGTTTAGCTTAAGCAAGTATTGTATCCAATGACACTTAGGTGTTGTGAGACAAATTAATTTGGAAACGCCGCACATATATGCCATCACTGTAAACGATTGTCATTCGCACGAAAAAGGACCATGACATTGTATACATTAGAAGAATAAAACATTCTTCGATTGAACTAAGGAAGTTTCCGGCTAGCGATGGAGACCTTCTACAATTAGTAGGCCAAATAATTCAGAACATTTAAAGCGTCGGATTCGTTTAGAAATGGAAAGTATCAGCCCGGAAATTATTGATCGTGTGACACAAAGTGTTTACACACGTGCTGGTCAATGCCAACTGGTTACCAATGGACAATCTGAATATTTCCCTCAGATGCTTTATTTCATAATATTCTTATTTAACAAATTCTGAAGTATTTAATGGTTAAAGGGTCTATCAAATCAATGGGAGAAAATAGGGTTGCCTTCTAAAGAAATTAATTATGATACCATACAGCAGAAACAAGAGCCAATAGACAGAAGATACGTGATGAACTGTCTTTTTAAAAATAAAAACCGATGTGTTTCAAGGTTTTCACAAAAACAAAAACCAAAATTAAGAATTTTATGCAGAACTTTACCACCATGCTGTATATTTTAAGTCTACATCCCTAGATTCTCTGGCCTCAACCACACATAATATTTCTCGGTAGAAATAAAGAGAAGTCAAGGACCCATCATTCGCTATTATTGAACACCATGATTATATCCTAATTTTAAAATCGTGTCATGTACGTGTGTGATTACCATTACAAGTAATCACCAGCAGTGGCAGTTTTTGTTAGAAAATTACCGCAATCATTCATTATCCTGGCGGCAACCATGGTACTATATTATGCTTATTTATATACCAACTAATCTTTCCAAGGTTTACTATCGTGAAATATTGTGGCTCTTTTATTGTGGAATGATATATTTCGTATTAAGTCTATTTTACGTAGTTTTCTGCCATGTAAGGTCATTCTTACACGACTTGACTGTCATGTAAATTTTGTCCTACTAGACCTAAAAGCCAATAAATACAACGGCTATAATTCAATTTTTAATTTAAATACATTATCGCTTTTGGTGGGGCTTATCAAGTTGTCATAAACGTGTCTACGGGCTACATTAAAATTAAATTATGGTGTTAGACGAACTAACCTGCCCAAGTGATAGAGCTCTTGGTAAAAATATAATTATTAATATTTCCAAAATATCCTTAAAATTGCCTAGCTTTAAATTTGCAAGCTCTAGGAAGAGATAAACAAATTTACATAAAATTGTATCATAAAGATACCATTGGAAAATTTTCCAAAATTTGTATAATATATATTTCACACATACCTGTTCCTGCCAATACGGCTGAATATCGTACCCGAAGGGTTTTTGAAAATTTTAATTTACCTTAAACTCCACAACAATTATTTCCTTAAATTTCTTAACCTTCTATGCTTGAATAGTAGTTAACAACAATGAAATTTAAATCTTAACATTCTCCTTGAAGGAAATCATTAAATCCTTAAATATTTAAATTTTTTTCCTTAAATACAGTGTGTGAAAAATAAAAACAATTATAGGCAATCCCGTCGTATAAAAATTTAAATAAAAATTTGTGAATTTATTGGACATTACACTTTCACGCAATGTACAAGGTAAGCCAGCTAAGTTATCTATTCTTAAAAGTGGTTAACGCAATCCAAAATACACGTGTCACAGCAACTGAGATTATTGAATTTTGAATTATTATAGTTTGTAAATCATGTTCATTTACTACAGGAATTCAGTATTCTATTTTTTAATTGTACCCCAAAGAAAAAAGCTAGTGGGCTGATACGCAACTACTTGGTGAAAGTGGATTCACAGCTCCTCTACCAATCCAATTTTCTCCAAATACGCTATAAAAGTAATTCCTGGATCAGATCATTTTCACACAAAACAAGGAATATATAGAGAATATACTGCGGAAACTAATAGAATAATGGGACTTAACGACCAACTTCCAACAAAACAAGTTATTGGTGTGTACATGGAGATACACAAAATGCAAGAGTATTCGACCATGAAATTAAAGTAAGCAACACATTTACATATCTGGGATCAACTGTAATTGCAAAAGGTACATGAGACAAAAATATAACCACTAGAATTACCATGGGGAAGAGAGCGATAAAAGCACTACGCGGCTTATTGTGAGGCGACCAAAAAACTACTTTTGCACAGCATAGTCCTCTACAGAGGTGAAATCTGGCCTCAATTAAATCAGCAAGAAACGAATCAAGAACTGCTGGATCAGATGTTATCAGATGATGTTTGCGAGTTACACGAAGAGATGGAACGAGGACTGAAGAAATCTGAAGAAGAATGAGTATAACCTACTCCATTGCGAAAACATTGGAAAATCGAGCTATTCAGTTGTAAGGACATATCCAACAAATGCCAGATAATAGATGGTCGAAGAATCTGACGGAATGGATTCCAGAGGGCAGAAGAAAATGGGGAAGACCAGTGTTAAGCTGGGAAACATTCATAAAACTGCATTGGCGGAGATAAACTTAGAAGAGGAAGACTGAGAAGATAGAATTTTGTGAAAATCGGAAATGGTAAACCCTAATGGGGAACAGCCAACAAAGAAGAAGAGAAAAACAACCCAAGTGTAGTGAGCAAGACAAATATCATGTTGCTACCAAAGTTTTCATTGTACATTGTGTTCTACTTCTCCCAACAGCATGGGTATAATGTTTTGTACAAACTCCAAGTCCACATTGAATTTTCATGGAAGAAGTAAAATCCAATAATATGGTTCCCTATTATGTCGCTCCAAACATTTACTAATACTGCCAATTATGTCTATTCACTTCACCATTATTACAAAGTTGCAATCTTCTTTGAGAGACGTTTTCATTTAGTTCGTACACCAAAGTAACGTAATAGAGATGAAATACATTTGCTTTCAGAAGTCTTCTATCTAAAGTTCTACTAATACCCACATTTTGTGCTTAGATCGCCTTGATTTACATGGAGATTGTTATTCCCTGCCTCTAACACTGCTAGTTCATTTTCCATGTTCCTAGTCGTTTTCGGCTTACATTTTCATGAATAAACAAATTCGCTTCTGGAAGGAGTTGCAGAGCGTCTAAATATTATTTCAAGCGGCGGGGTTCTAGTTGGATAGCGCCTGATATATAAATCGTGGTCTGCTGCCGAATTTCCGAGGCGTTCGCCAAAAATAAGCAAAAAAAAGCTGTTCTCTCGTTATTTGAAACCTTCTTACGTAAAATTTAATTTAATAACCCGAGTTAGTATTGTCATGAGTAGGCAACATTAATGGATTTAAATAAATGAAAGAAAAAATGGTTTACATGGCAGGTTAGAAGGCGCACCACTTAGCTGGCCCAGCCTGTATACTGGAAATACTCCCAGTCCCGGTGGTATGTCCTATACATAATTGTACGTAAAACTACAAGATTGTCACTTTTCGGCAAATGAAAGAAAAGGAACAGGTCATTAGACATATAAACTAGTCGAAGAAGAATAAGAATAGACTAGGAATTCTTATTATTAAAGTAGATATTTATTATAACTGCCTATTATATGTATATTTTTATTCACACTATATGTATTTTCACAGATTTACTGTTTGCAAGCCAATGCACTGTAGTTTACTTTCTTACTAACTTAATGTAATAAACTATTCTACCAGCGTTAACGATAAGTCTAAGGAGCAAACAGAAACGTCAGCAACTTTTCCAAATATTCATAAATTCATTCCCTCGAGCTATGAAAGCAGATTCCTCTGTTTCAAAAAAGGGTGTAATGCTATAGCATTCAGTAAACATTTCACGCAGGTGTTACAGTTTATTAATGCAACCATGATAAGTTAACGTAACGTTTGAATTTGCATAGAAAATTATATTGCATCCCGAGCAATTTCCATCTGATTATTACCCATGTGGGTGTTTGTTTATTTTTTATTCCAACAAAATGAACCGAAGATTATCCACATTACGACACTTAGTTGTTCTTCATTAATTTAAATAAAATTTAAAAGCAACATTAAATTACAATCATTATAAATGTTTAATTTCCGAAACAAATACCTTCGTTATATACGAGGTGTGTTCAATTGAAACCCATCTCTGCTTTATCAAAAACCTATTCAAAAAATTTCTTGTGGCTGCTGCTTGAAGAAGTCTTCCACAGCTATCTGTACTTCTGCATCAGACTCAAAATGTCGACCTTTTAACGCCTTTTTCAGCGGCCCAAAAATATGGAAATCGTAAGGCGATAGATCGGGGCTATAAGATGGACGCTCTAAAACTTTCCATTTCTTTCGTTGAAGATTTTCTTTTACCACATTAGCAACATGAAGCCTAGCATTGTCATACAGCAAAATGACCCCACGCCTAAGTTTTCTTGGACGTTTCCATCCCATTGCTTGATAAAGCTTGTTCAAAGTTTCATTGTACAGATTTGCATTGACATTTACTCCAGGTTCCTTAAACTATATCCACAAGGGTCCTTCATGATCGCAAAAAATATTAACATGACCTTGCCTTCAAAAGGTTGTGCTTTAAACTCCTTCGGTGGTGGTGAATTTGAATATTTCCACTGCATCGACGATAACTTACTGCTGGCTCGTAGTAATGGCACCAAGTTTCGTCACCAGCAGCTATTCACAGAAAAAAGTCATCACCATTTTGCCTAGGGTCTGTAAGGTGTTGTAGAGATAAGCCCATTTGCAAGTATTTTTGTTCATTAGACAAGAGACGAGGAATCCATTGCG
>JABXWE010038288.1:0-17025 GCA_014611495.1 Limonius californicus
TTTTGATTATAGGTACATGGCCTGTTAATTACCTACAATAGAGTAGGTTCTGTGAGCCGTCTTTGCACGTATGCCGGGCAGGAGGCTAACCTAACCCGCCGAACGTAGAAGAGAAGTTCCACTACATGGTTTACGATTGTCAAGATGTTCGTATGACAACCGTGACAGTCGGTTTTACGTGCCCTCCGAAGCACGACCGGTTGCTTATGCCACTATATTGGTCCACCCATCCGAGTACTGACCAGCGCGGATTGTGCTGGACCACGAATACCGTACGACCGGCGTCCGCAGTGCTCCGCTATGCAACCGGTGGAAAACAAAGTACAAAGAATGAAACTATTTAAGAATAATACGTAAACGCAGAAGATTATAATTATTGAACAAAAACAAACCACAAGAATAGCAAATCCGAATAACTCAGCAGAACACAAATTACACCGATCAGAATATTTCTAAAAATTAGAGCAATTGAATTGAATTGAATTTAATTACGATTAACTGTTAGGTGGCAGGCCCTACTACGATTTCTAAATCATAATAACATTACCAATCACATTTTATTATCTTCTTTTTGAATTATTTCCTCACGCGTGTGAGATATGAAAATAATTTTCAACAAGAAAAGAATTATTTTGATAATTCATAATCAACGATGCCAAACATGACCTATTCTTCCATTTGAAATTGTAAAGTGGCTTCCGGTTTTCCCTACTTTCGTTTTTCCACGAAAAAGTTCTAGCGGTGCCAATAAATATCAATATGGTTTGGTAGGAACAATTTTTACATCAACTTCCCAACTACTTATCGCATTGCAAAATAAAAAGCGTGGGAGGGATCTTTCGAAACAGCCTATATAATATAGTTACTGGAAATAAATACTGTGTGTTAATTTAAACAACGGTCTCTTAGGACAACTTAAAATGAACATTTTACTTGTAAGTTACAAAAGAAAGTTTAGTTGAATCACCCTGTACATGCTTACAAATATAACTGCTTGGAGACTAAACATGTTGCGCATTTGCATTAATTTGCCCTTTTTCATTATCTCGTAGTTTCTTTAGCCATGCTCCCATTGCTAATACAGCTGCATAGATTAGCGAGCAGATCACTAAATTGGTTTAATTACCAGCTATTTTTAGCGTCTACTGCAAGGCGGAAGTGCACTCTTCCAGAGTTCATTTCGAAACCATTTGTTCAGTTCGTGTGCTTAAAGTATAAATAAATATGTGGTGAAAGATAAGTCAAGAGGCCAGTGGCCAGAAGTGGCTAATTAATCCATTTGTTCGGCACATTCTACGTGCACTGTCTTCTAGAAAGCACTAATCGTGGAAACGGCGGTCGAAATTCGGGTCATGGTGTTTGTTTCCCTTGCAAATGAAATATCGTCCGATTTTATTTCTTGCACGTAGATAAATCAACATGTTGCTGCATCGTAAGATCTTCCGAGCTGCTCCAAATTTTTATTCTTATATTGTTTTCTCTGCCGTCGATTTTTTCCCGATCAGAAAGTGGCGCACTCGGATGGATTTATGATCATTTCTAACAAAACAATAATGGGTGTCGACTAACTATACGAGTTGATTTCAGAATGCAGCAGCACTTTTACCTTATAGGTAAATAGTAATTAAATGAGATTCTTCTACGAAGTTCCGTGGTAAATGGTGAAATCAAGGTTGCATTTTTAACATGGCTTTAATAAATTTCCATTTTACATCTGTACATACTATATTATCTTCAACTCTTTAGATGAACTGGGTAAATTGAGTTCTCAAATTTAAGCGTCAATCAATCATTTTTGTCTTGGTAGTTATGTTCCGGAACTGTATTTGGTGAACACGTTATAAGAATTATTTCGAAAGCAGTCTACGCACGGTGTATTTGTTTTAAACGAGAATGAAAATATTGTTACCTTCGAGTGCGTCTAGGCTTTCAAAACTGCATGCCAATGTCAAGTGTAATAAATGGTTTGAATAGATTGAAAGATCACTTAACAAAAGATAAGTATTGATTATCAAAGGAAGTAATTTGAATACAATTTGTCAATGCTGTAAACATCTTGCATTTGAACATCTTACATTGTTGCAAAAATGGATGTCATAACAATTTTTAAATTTTTCAATTGCCTAGCCTATCCCATATTATCCAAAACACAAGAATACATCAGTTGTTGTGAATGGACAATCAAATAATTGTTGATTCAAACAAACGCATAACCTTTATTGGGACTGAATTAGTATCCGAACGGATTCCATATTTTGTGAAGATAAAATATAAACAATTTATAAACTTTACTAATCTTTTGTGAATTTAATTTTAAGTTTTAAGTGTAATTGTATGTGGGACGTATTTTAAAAACTCCAGCATCTAAGAGTTATCAATTGCAGTTTCATATAAGCGATATTGTTTACAGACGATTAAAAATACTACATTTCATAATACTTTTACAGTAAACAGTGTTCTGAAGGTCAATGTTGCTGACGTATACTTCAGTTCTGCCAATTATGGTGTTTTATATTTCTTAAATATCAACACATATAAATCTGACAAGGGGACCGCGGTAGAGTAATGTCCGCAGCGCTTGGCTTCGGAGTTATTCTACCAAAGTCGCTCAGGTTCGAATCCTGAGCACTGCACTTTCCCAGGGTGTTTGTGGTGTTTGGGGCATGGGGTTTTTTCAAGGGTGGGGCATGTTAGACTTGTGAATAGCACGAAATGTGCTGAGCCGGGATAAGCTGGGCGGGATGGGAATCTTGGAGTTACCTTTGGCAACCCAAAGACCCTTTTATGAAAAAAAAAATCTGACACATAACATCACGTAAAATCTCTTACGAAACATCTCACATTTATACAAAGTGAGAATTTCATATTAGCGAACATTCTCAAAGTAAATTAAAAATAATTTTACGTTTCCAGACAAACTAAAAATTATTTTTGAACAAAATTGAGTAGACGACGTTTTATATTTTTGTAGAAAACTTACACTATTAGGTGTTATAGTTCTTACGATGAGCATTTTTCAGTTTCGGATTAGCGCATTATTTACACACCACAAACTGAAGCCATTTCTGTCTTTGTTAGTTGCTTGCAGATTCATATTTCCGACAAAGACGTAGGTCTAGTGACATCTGCGAACGAAACAACACCAACACTGTACGTGTGACGTATTCTGTCGGCTGACACGTTCCGTAGAAAGAAACAGAGATACTTGAAGAATGTCGCACTGATGCAGCCAAACGTCACTAAATTACTTAAATCTGCTTCCAGCAGTATTTAAAATGTTTTTGAGGTTTATATGGCAATATTTTATTTTCTAAAGTTACCTAAGAGTTTTTATTTACAATGTTGTTTGTCGCTGAAATTTATTTTATACACTTTGGAAGCCTTTGTTTTTGTTGGTAAATAGTTCTGTAGATATCCCGGTTTGTATTGGTTTGTGGATATTGGTATTAAGAGGTTGAAGATAAGTTAATAGCATTTTTGCTCTTGGTGGTATTCAACGTGCAGTTTCGTGATTAAATTATTGTATATTCTACACATACTGTTTACGCTTGTTTTACCATTTACCATTTGCAAGAATACATTCCAGTAACCTTAATTACCTTTTAATGGCTGTAGGCTGAGGGAACCAGGCAAATGTACTACGTCCAGACAATCACTATGTTATTCACAGGAGCCGAGGAGGGGGGCGGCCTATCTTCTCAGCTCCACATGCGAAGGAGAGAGTATAGTGTCCAATTTCCTGCGTAAAAATCTGCCGATGCCATCCTGGTATTGAAGGTGCATTCATAATAATAATTCGACGGAAGCGCATTTTCGATGCAACCTTTGCCGACTGACTACCTCCCGAATGATTGCTAGGTAAATATTGATTAACCATGCCACACACATTATCTACGTACATAGACACCAAAATCTTCTATAATAACTGTAATAGGACTCAGCGCTTGTAAACCGCATATAATATCAAGTACATAATACGCAATTACTCGGGTAAATACATACAGGATGGGCAAATGAAAACCAAACAAACCCGATTTTTCATATTTATTGACTTTTTTTAGAAAATCGCTCGGACCTGTCAATTTCTGTTTTGAGGGGGAATCTTTTTGCATTTATTTTCAATATTGTCACTTCAACTTCCTAAGGGTGGTGAGCTTCATCCCTAAAATTTTAAATGGGAAAGGGGATTGGGTGATACATCATTTGAAAGGGCTTTAAATTCTCGTTGTATCGCTTAATAGTTTTTCAAATTCGGATGAGTGGTTTTCAAGGAAATGCCTCTTAAAGATAGTAACCCGCCGAAAACCAATAATTATTGGTTTTCAGCGGGTTACTATCTTACTTTATCTTACTTTACTAGACTTTACAAGAATAATACAATCTATAATTACATTTTACAATTGACAGGAAAATAAAATGACAATTGACGACTGAAGATCGCTTTTTGTCGCATAAAAAAAAGGTTCAATCACTTGAATGTTGAAAGTGAAACGCGTAAATGTTTTTTCACAACACAAAAACTAGTTCTTTTACCTTGACTTTCGGTGAATGGAGTAGAGAGCGAGGCAGGCACAATTTTGGGGTGTTCTTAAGATGCAGGAAAAATCCGCAGGCATAATCTGAGGTGTTTTCAGGTTCGAAAAAAAAAAGGTAGAAGACTTTCTGCGGGGAATTTTGGTACGAAATATTCGCTGCTACGCCCCTCCTAGTTCGTCGCAGCAACGGCACATGCACAGGAACAAGAAATTAGCTCGATAATAATCCGCCAAAGGCGATCGACAAATTTGCAATGAATTGCTTTCAAGGGTTAACATTCCAGCGTGTATTTTTTTTAATCCGATACTTGTCGATATTTCTGTTCTCCCCACGGTGAAAACAGCGTTAAGTACGAAATTCACGCAATGGACACCCATCGAAAACCCAAGCCGCCCATGCAGTACTCGATTGCGCCGCTTATCGCCATCGTCGGAGTCGGAGGAAGGAGATGTTAAGTCCGACTCTTGGCCGGAGAAGATGTTAAGTCCGACTGACGAGGAAACGCAACGCGAACCTGCATTTTCCAAAAAGATTACACCACATTGCGAAATATGGTGCCACAATTCTGGAACGAAATAACACGTGCGACTTCCGAGTCAACATTTCCGAAAATTGTTTTTGATCGGCAAATCTAGCGTACAGAGGGAACTTTCAAAGGCTTTGCGAAATTGGCCTCCCATAACTCAATCTTAAAAGAAAATAACGAAAACTGTAATCAACATAAGAACAGCAATTAAAATAGAATTTTAATTCCTATGGAGCTGCAATTAAAATATGACTCTAATTCAGATGAAGTGGTACAATCACATGAACATAACAGTCCATGTCTCTGCACCGTACAGTACCACATTCCATATAAGTTTTTACAAAGTATTTTTTGGTTGTTACAGATATTGTATTGGTGGTTAACAAGTTATTTGTTTTCGTCTGAACTATTCACGTTTTTATTTCTTCATCCTTCCTTTTTGTGCTGCTCAGGTATGCAAATTCTTTTATTTGTTGTAATTGTATGTCACGTAACGATATATTTACATTTGCTACATTTCCTTTGTCGAATACTAAGATTTCAGTTTCTTGCTTGTTTATTTTTATTTGGTAGATCCTGTTCAGCATAATTTCCATTTCTTCTACTTGCCTGAGTTCCTCTCTGCTCTCAGCCAATAAAGCTATGTCGTCGGGTATCGTTTCTCAAGCCACGAATTTTTATTCCTGTAGCGATCTTATCTCTTAAGTCTTTGACAGCGGGCTGTATGTATAGCTTAAACAGTATCTGCATTTAGCATTTTAAACATCTGATCTCAGTTCACTTGGTCAAAGGCCATTTCGATCTCTATGAAGGCTGTGTAACTATTTTTGCCTTTTCTTAAAATTTTCCAATTATTAATCGAGTTGCAAAGTATTTCTGCGGAAACCAAATTGATCCGGTGTCAGGTTGCTCTCGCTCAGTCGATATATTCTATTGATATTATTTTTATTCGGATTTTTGAGGCATAAGTGGTCGAACTTATTGTGCGATAATCCTCAGTCTACTGCTGCTGTTTTTTTAGAATCGGAATTATACCCGTCGTGGTAAGGTGTTTTAGCAATACAACTCAAAGAAAATTAATAATATTGCCTAGCGCCTATCACTTTTATAGATTCTGTATATTATTATGTCCATATTTATAGTTATGTTAGCCAGTTACCTCTCATTTCTCGAGTTTACTGTATTAATTTATTCGTTAGTGTTTCCCATAAAAATCATTCTAAGTTAGACCGAGTGATCTAACTATCTTATGACTCACGCGAATAGAAAATGCAGACCAGAAAGAAGACTTCTGAAGAAAATTTACGCTTTATTCTTACAAAAACTATTTCTTACTTAAAAGTGCTTCATGAAAATGTCTATTTTTTTGTTAGTTGGTTAGAGTATATCTATTTTATTCAGAAAAACTGTACTAATGTAAGTTCTAAACAATTTTGTGAGTTCTCAAATTAACTTTACTAGTTTACTCATTACAGGTATACCTACAAAAAAGTTTAAATAATAGCCCACATCAGTGATATTATATTTGTAATTAGGTGACATAATTAAATTTGTACTTATTGATGAATCCTACGACTGTTAAAGAAATTGATTTAAGATTTCATTTAGGATCTTTAAATGTAACATTACATTATTTTGCAGCAAATGCGACAGAATACTAACCATGGCTTTCTACAACAAGCGTTACCTTATTATGAATATGTAATTAATTTTAAATTAATGGTAAATTTTTTTCCTATGTAAATCGAGAATAAATTTGAAAGTCCTGAAGTGTGCGTGGGCGTTTGTATTCGCTTCAATTAATTATTAAAAGTATGGGAAATAGAAAAAAAAAATAGATAAATTCGTGTGTGGTTAATAATTGCTTCGTGTGCTAAAAATGATTCAATGTTTTCCTTTCAATTTTATGCAAAAACTTTTAAATTATTGTTTCAAATGTAAAATCTCTGACGCAGTTTATGAATCCTATTTACTTGTAATTAGATTTAATGTATCTGTTTTGGTTAATTTCAGTTAACTGTTACAATATTTTAGGGATAAGCATCAATTTTGTCTTTCGGAATTATTAAATAGGGTTTTGGGATACCAACATACAAAAAAAACATTGAATGCGGCGTTATAAATCGAAAGATTCTCTTTAATTTTCATAAACGCGTTGACACCCTAACCTAACTTTCAACTAGGTTACCGCAGTTACCTATATCGTTATTAAAGAGTTTTTTGTATTGTCTTGGTGTCCTAAATCTATGTTGCGAATTTAATCCACGTAGTACAAAGTTCCCAAATTTTCAGGGCAATTCGATTTATCACAAAAATTAAATTATATTGAATATGATTCGGTTTATATCCTTCTAACAGGAATCATCTCTAGTAGGTTTAGGTCTAGAAGGTCGGTCTAAGTTTAACTTCTTAACAGGGGGTCTTTGAATGTTCGGTTTCTTTTGTTGTTTTGAAGCTTCTGGTTTCTTCTTTTTGTCCTTTTCTTTCAGTTCATCCTCTAACTCTTTTTTATATGGGGAGTAGGTTATTATAGAAGATCCAGCTTTCCTGCCTCTACTTGACTTCTGCTTTTTTTGAGGTGGTGGTGATATCCAAATTTGTTAACTTAGACGGGTCAGGGACAACCACATCAGGTCTCTTGGAAGAATGGGGTTGAGGCGAATAAGAGCTTGTAGACGAACATGAAAGAGGGTCATTTGTTGGTCTTATAGTCTGAGGCCTAGGAACAGTGAGTGTAGAAGCAATAACATCTTCACTGCTAAAAACATTTCTATTGACAGGATAAATACGTCACTTTGAAGCCGTTTACTGCTATGTCTCCACGTTGTACTTTCAGGTAGGCTCTGCCAAACAGTTCCATCACATTAAAAATACTCAAGGGTCTTGAACTATGCCTTAAAAAAGATCTCACTTCGTCACTATAGTGACACTTTAATGGATTCGTAAAGGTTTTATCCAAGGGCTGGATTTTATGCGAACTGTGGGGGGCTAGACATAAAATCGTAACATAACTTTCCCTTGCTAAATTAATTACGTCAATGTTACGCTTGTAGGTTGTATGCCCGTCAAGGAGAAGCAGGACAGGTGACTCAGCTGAGGGTTTTGTTACAGCAATGACATGTTTAAACTATTTAGTAAAAATGTTTGTCTGTATCCAACCAAACGGGTGGCATGATGCGATGGTTCCTGGTGGAGCACCTCTAAGAAGTTGTTCATTCATGTTCTTCCTCGGGAATATCACAAGAGGCGGGACAAAGTCACCTCCTGCACTCATACAGGAAATGAGGTAACGAGAGTACCTCTTTTAGCTGAAGTAAGGGACCCTATTTGTCTCTTTCCTTATAGGCCTACTACATGAGGAACTTTACTTTGAGCCACAGACAAACCAGTTTCGTCTACATTAAATATCCTGTTAGGAGGATAGTTGTGTTTATTAAAAACAATATCGATCAGGTCAATAAACTTGCCTACTTCTTCTTTATTAAATCCCCTGGCTGTGGCAAAAGAGGTACCCATGCGTTTACGGACTGAAAGCTTCAGGTTCCTTTTCATAAAAGCGTAGAATCAGTCTTTGCCAGCAGTTTCGACCTTAAATGGATGGGTATGATATTGCGAACCGCAAGTTGATAGGCAAGACTGCAGAATTCGCTTTTTGTGAGCCCATAGAACATGACCTCCATTTCAACTAAATATTTTTGTAACTCGTCTTCTAGTTCTATAGGAAAAACTGGATTACGGCCAAGAGTAGATGAGGCTGCTACCTTTGCATTTTTCTCCTTACTGTTGACAAGGCGGAAGAGAGACGCTCTGGGAACCTGGAATTCCTTGGACGCCTTAAGGTACCCCATCTTTTCACGAACAGCTTCTATAGCCTTAGCCATCTGCGTCTGACACCAAAGCTTTCGTTTCTTTCCTTTATCTTCCTTCTTTCTAGGCATATCTATATATAGTATGTATATATATCTATACTTTTTCGTCGGGTATTATGGAATACCTAGTATTCCATAATATCCGACACGCCATCTTGGAAAATGAACCTTTAAACTGATGGACAAAACATTGTCAGCTAAAAAACGACCACAGTATAACAAACTACAATTCTTTTAGTGTACATTATGCTTAACATCAATGTTCAAGTCACATGTGTACTAGTAGGTTAAAATGTTTGAAAAGTGACCTGCAAAAACTCTTGAGAACCACAAAACACACTTTGTTCTGTAGCGAGTGGTACGACAACAACAAGCGGTCAACTCTCACTGCATTGCATCATGGGAGTCTTTCTTAAGTAGTTCATGGTATTCCCACGTGATAGCATCACCAAACAGAGCCGAAACCTCGGTATTCCATATTTTCCGACTATTCCATAATACCCTCCTCTCCTCTACAATAAACATCACGCATGAAATTAAGCAGGAGCTCAAAAATAACTTTCCAATTGAGCCTGGCATTATAAAACCTAATACTCTCAGTGAATTATCTGAAATTATTAAAACATTATCAAATAAAAAATCACCAGGAAGTGATAAGAAAATCTGACAAAAAAGTCATTAGCATATGGAACAAACATGTCTAATGGCTGTTTAGGCTTAGGATATTTTCCTGATATATGGAAAACTTCGCATGTGTTGCCATTTCATAAGCCAGGCAAGGATCCCAAAAATCCTAACAGTTACTGACCGGTTAGCCTGTTGTCAACAGTTCCGAAACTATTTGAAAGAGTTATCTACGATAGACTATATGAACATCTTCATGATGGCACGATATTACCACCGTTTTAGTTCGGATTCAGAGCAAAACATGCACTGACACATCAGCTAACAAGTATTACAGAAGAAATAGAGAAATGGTAAAAGTAAAAAATACACTGCCATAGCCTTCTTAGGCATTGCGAAGGCTTTTGATAAGTTGTGGCATGAAGGTCAGTAATAGAAACTTCTAAATGTTAAAATGCCACCTTATCTTCAGCATGTAATAAAATCTTTCCTAACTAATCGTAAATTTGTAGTGAGAATAAATTCTACGACATTAGAAGTAAGAAGTTGCAATGCCGGAGTCCCACAGGGTCCTTGGTCCCATGTTCTTCAACCTGTACGTGCATGATATACCAACTACTGATGTTAGCTAAAATGGTGCGTATCACTTGCACTTGCACATGCTAGCAAATGTGAAGCAAAAAATCTTCTCTCTCAGACAGAAAATTCCTTTGAAGAACTTATCAATAGATAATAGTGAAATGCTATGGAACCCAAAGGACAGCGCAATTAAGTATGCAGAGCAAAAATCTCGAATAACATACATCTCGAAAGTAAAAATCTCAAAAAGCAAAAATCTCGACTGGCAAAAATCTCGTAATGTTAAAATTTTAATGCGGTTCAATAGCAGCGAGCAAAACAATTTCTAGTTAAGAGAGCGTGCTTTGGACGAAAATTAATATACCTACCTACTGTGGAATTTTTCAAATTTGAATTGCTTACCTTTCTTGCTCTTCAAGATCTGTAAAACCATATTTGCTGCTATGTTTTCACTGCAATTCACGTTTGAAGAAATAAAAGCAACCGAATTTCACTAAAACCAAGCACCCCTTTTATAGTTTGTAGTCTTTGGTGTTATTGTCGTATTTGAAAGAGATACTTAACAACCAATTTGTAGCTAAGTCGCTTAATATTCACAGATATGACTTAGGCCTGCATGACACGGCACAGAATTTTGTACAAAATTTTGATCATAATTTTGTATAAAATTCTGCAAAACACGTATTAGATATCACAGAACTTTGTACAGAATTCTGTCTGTGAGCATGCGCAAATAGTTGCAAATTACGTTGGTATCTGTGAGAAAACTGTCAAAATAGTCATGTTACTGTAGATAAGGTAGAAATCTATCAAGGTTTAATAATAATTTTTTACTTTTGTTTACATAAGCTCGAATGTTGTTTATCTTTTTTCGTGGCTTGTATTATTTTTGCGTTTCGGGAAGGTTTTTTTTTTGTTTATGTTATTTAAGTTTGCGTAGGATGGCTAGCGTTGAGAGATTTTAGGTGGTACACTAGAAAATGTTCGTTTGGGCATCGATTTGACGTTGTTGCTGAACAAAATTCTGTAGACTTTAGAGGACGAGCTACAGGATTTTGTACAAAATTTTGTACCTGTCATACAGGCCTTAAACAATGTAGTGAAGTGCTGACGGCATGGGCTCCAATGTTTGCATGTCAGTTTTTGGAAATTTTTAAATTTACCGAAGATCTGGAATAGTGACTGTAAATTGTGTCATCCGGCAGCCCTTTGTCGCCGCCTTTCAGAGCTGTAGGACTTCCAAGTCACACGTGCAAGCGTTGCAGACATGTGGGTTCCCCACGTAGCCAGAGTGACGTCACATACCCCTCTTATTTACGTGATTTTTGTGCCCTAGACGTTAAGTTTTGTTTTTAGGTTTTAGTACATATTTAAAGTCCAAGATGTATGGACGTTAATGTAATTTTTGATTTACATACCTGCTCTTTCTATAAATATATTTTGGCTTTGTATGTCTCATCTAAATACTTAAATACAATAAGAGGAAACATAGAAGGCTAATTATTTTAAAGTGCTTCGACGAATTATTTGTTTAACATTTAGTTCGACATGAACTATAACAATAACATAATTTCTATTTGTAGTTCCCCGAATTGTTTTGTCTTTATCTAGCTTGGTAGCCCTTACGTCTAGACGTAATCTGCTAATCACCATTTGAGATTTTTACTTTCGAGATTATTTCCATTCGAGATTTTTGTTTTTCGAGATTTTTGTTTTCTTCATTTCATCTTTCGAGATTTTTAATTTGAGATTTTCACCGGGCGCCGAGCCACTATAGGGGTCAATCCTCAGCCCCTCTTTAGCCAATGGAAATGTAACGATGCGAAAGATCAGGAAAATTGGGTAATGGTATTTGGTGGAGATGATACTTCCAACATTTACCTATATGCCCCAGGCAAACCTGAGTCAGGACAGCTGACCCGGGGTTTCGAACCCAAGACCTCCCGAATGAAAGGTAAACGCTGAGTCACCTTCCTCGGTAAACTTTCGGCTTGGACCACTTCGTCAAGCGCAGGTCACACTAAGCAAAGTGAAAATTCATGGTTTGTGAACCTAAACAATTTTAACGTTTCCCAAGACATTGCAGCTTGCATTTTCAGAGTCTTCGGAGTAGCAATAAAGTAGTTTTAAGTCTGTTTGAAGTATTTTAAAACAGGTACCCTAAATAAGATTCATTTCTTGGTCTAGTTTCCTGAGTAATTTGAAGTTTTTCTTCCATTTTAAATCTAACATGTTAGGTTCCATTACCATCATTACCGATTTTTCTGGTACGGCTAATATTTAAAAATGTCAAGTGTAATTTTACTCATTTACTAGCTATTACTAGTAGAATAATTAGGATACATAAATTTAAAAATACACGTAGATTCTGTCTGGTCTAGTTCCCGTCTAATATTATAATGGTTACGTATTTTACCTTCTTCAACTATATAATTTTGCTCACCTCTACATGTTTGTTGGAGCGTAGAAACTGTTAGATCGATTTTTATAAAACGTTGTTTGCAGATCATCGGGAGTGTTTTTTTTATTGGAAACGCAAGTTAAATTAAGTTTACAATGACAGTTATTTTATATTTAAATTTTAAAAATCTAAGTGTGTTGTTACCTGATGAAGCATTAGAACATTCATGAACATTAGCGTTCATTACGCACATATATGGAGAGATATTAGAAGTATAAGAAAGTCTATTGCTAAGCTTGGACTTTTAATAGTTCCAGATGTACACATTATTAACATAAACGGTGCATGGATTTACATAATTTGTAAGTGCTACTGTAATTTCAGCAACTTTGGCTACTGAGCGACTGGGATTAATTATATCTGCTTGAACTCGATTGAAATCCAATCTCATCATCAGATTGCATATAATTTATTTCTTTGCCGCGCGTCTTGTGGTTAATGCTCTGTCATTTATAATCTTTTGCATTCAGTACGGAAGTACTCCTAAATGGCGTTCACTATTAAATAAATTTCATATAGGTTAGCATTGACTTAATGTAGTCTTACAAAAATTTGCATGTTGAGTTAATAATGTTTATTCGTTCAAGGATATTTTAATGCTTTTGTTGGCTATTAGTTTGCCACTTATACGGCAGTTAATAGTATCTTTTCTTGGAAATAATAAGGAAAATACGTAGATATCATATTATATATCAATATTTCTATACAGACTGAAAAAAAAAGTAATGAAAACAGCAGTTTCACTACCTATATAAAGAGTCTTCATAAATTACAGTTGCAAAGAAAAAAGTAATATTCTGAATTAAATTAGAAAATGAGTTTTATTTGAAATCTATTGCTGTGTGTAGTGGATGTAAAATTAGTCTTCTAGAAGGCCGCCATAATATTTAATACAAATAGTTCTTAAGATTATTTAATGCATTAATTAAGTAACTGTTACATTTTCTTATATTTACGAGGATTTGGCCTTAGAGATTTTAAGAATAACAACCGAAAGTATATAAGATATGAAGTTTATTATATCTTTTTTATTTGTTTGAAACCATTTTTCTTATGATTTTTTTAAACAGCCATAATATTCAGCTGTTTGTATTGTTTCAGTATCAGCAAAAGATTGTTAGATAATTTGCGTAAATAAATTTTCTTCTTTCATACGGTTTAATATGGGATTTAACAATTTAGTTAGTTCAGAAGATATGTAAATTTCACATTTGCGTATCATTACCAAACATGAAAAAGAAGTATATTAGAAAATGTTAATGTTATTGAAGGTATAAATGGAGTAATTTCAAACAATTTTTTTCAAATAAATGAAAATATTGAAAGGTATTCAGCCATTTTATAATATTGTTTTTTAACGTCCAAAAACTGCATACGCAATGCAGACTATAATATTAAAATATTTGAGAAGCTGCTATCGAGGCTTCCGGAATAAGAACAACTAAAGAAGAAATAAGATTAAAAATATCTGAAAGAGAGACGTTACGGAAGATATACCACCAATCATTGAAGGAAACGAATGGGAGAGTGCGAAGAAATCAAGAGCTAGTAGACCTATATAACGAACCCAGGATAATTAACATTAATAAAAAAGCCAAAGATTAGTATGATTGGGTTATATGATGTGCATGGGAGAAGAGAGAATTCCGTGGAAAGAATATCAATTGACAGTAGAAGGCGGAAGGCGAAGAAGAGGTAGACAGAGGAAGAGATGGGGTGTCGAAGTAGAAGAAGACCTCAGAAAACTAAATTTAAGGAGATGGAGAATGAAAGCGTTAGAAAAAGCGAGTTGAAAGCCATTGTTGAGCAAGCCAACGTGCTAAATGGACTGTAGAGCCAAGAAGAAGCAGAAGAAAAGAACGAAACCAATAAAAACTCCCTGATTCACGGATGAAATAAGAGAACTGAATCTGACAAAGGAGATGGCCTTTGTAAAATACAAAAGCGATCCATCCGAAGAATTTACCAGCGATATAAACAAATAAAGAACACAATAAATCAAGAAATAAGAAAACACAAAGAAGATTACTGGGAACGCTGTACAAAAAATATGAAATTCGTAATCGTAAGTGAGTAAGATCAATCATAACAACAAAGAAGATTGGATAGCCAAATTTAAGAAACAATTTGGTGAAACCCAGACTCTGAACCCAACAACTAACCCAAATCCAAACAACAACAACGTCAAAATATCACTAGAAAAAATAAACGTCAGTGTATGCAAACTCAAAAGCAGGAATAGTCCGCGACCTGATTCAATTTCAAACGAAACCATAAAACTCTCCGAACAGATACAAAAACTCATTAATAAAATTATCGAAGATGCAAAGGTACCCGTCCAATGGAAAAGTAGCATTACAATACTCATTCACAAAGAAAGATGATCATAAAACACTAGGTAACTATAGTGGAATCGCGCTCCTCAACGCAAGTGCGAAATTATATTCAACAGTAATTCGAGACTGGCTGCAAGAAGAAATTAAATAGCACAAGAACAACAGTTTCCTAGTGAATAAAAGCACAACGAACGTAATCTTTAATTAAGACCGATTGTATAAAAATCAATAGAATATAATTAACCTGTCTTCCTCTGTTTCGTCAATTTGGCAAAAGCATTCACAGTATACAAAACAAGTTATACTTAAAATACTCCTAGATACAGGTACTCCAGCATAAATTATAAATGTAATAGATGCTATTTACAAACATACCACTATCAAAATAAAAACTCTTGAAAGCATGGCAGAAGATATATCTATTAACGAAGGAGTGAGACAAGGGCGCTCACTTAGTCTCTTTCTATGTAATTTGATGATGGATCGTATAATAGAGGCTATTAGACCTAGGAGAGGCTATCAAATGGGCACTCACAACGTCAACATAGTATACTTCGTTGGCGATGCCGGCCTAGTTGCAAACAGCGACGATAATCTCCAGATACTGATATGCCAATTTAATGTTACAGATAAGCAGTACAATATGCAGATATCACCACGGAAGACCAAGTGCATAGTCATATCCAAAGCGCCAACAAGATGCAAGCTGCAAATAAAAAATTCCATAATAGAACAAGTGATGCGATTTAAGTATCTAGGAGTCGAAATTGCAAGTCGTCATGGTCTCCTCGGAGAAGCACGAAACCAAAACAGCAAAGCATTTTGATTAATATTGAAGTTGTTTTTTAATAATTAATTTATAATTTAATGTAAATTTATTTGTTAATTTCCAAATGCTTTATCAAAAATATGTCAAGTAAGATATCAAAATCTTTGAATCTCTCTTTTTTGGTGAAATATTAGTGATAAGAATGTTATTATACTTTTTAGATATTCCTAATTAATTTGGTCAATTTTTATGCTTAATCGTGATTGGATGAACCCCTTGGGGACGCTTAAAAATTATTTATATGTATTAGGGTTACTAGGCAACTCGCTAAAAGCGATGAATCTTGTCTTGTAAAACAAGAAAGTTGTACTTTGACCACCAAGCTGAAAGTACGCTAAATTTGCAGCTCCGCTAAATGTGTATTTTGTATTTATAAGTTAGCGTTTTTCAATTAAAATACATGTGTTAACGTTTGCTTACGTATTCAAAGTGTTTTCTTCCACTTATGATCGAGAATTAGTGAAAATCTCCGAAAAATTCCAATTTTGTAGAAAAAAATAGAAAGTTGGTGTCAGTCGTTCGTCAATTTTTTTTATTACTCATCTTTTGTTGAAGGTCTTCAATTTGACTTAACAAGTTGACACAAACGTCAATGTCACTTGTGGGAAATTTGGAATGTACAAGAAATAATTAAAAATAATTCAATATAAATAAACGAATAAAAGAAAGTACTTCGTAATATTAAAATGGAAGAATTAAATTACGAGAAGAAACTACAATACGGAATTTTACCTAGAAACACTTTGGAGGTTAAGACCTTAAATTGATTCATACAAGTTTATAATCAATTAATGGTGTATCCTGATTGGAATGAACTGCGAGCTGAATTTACTTACGTGTGCCCGAGATTTGGATACAACAAACAACAACTAACTGCACTAATTTGGTCAAGCAAATCCCTGGACAACTTGTTTACTACTTGCGATCGTAAAACTCATCACTTGTTAAAGGACCGGACGCGCCAAAACTGGTTGACTTAAAATTCAGGACAGGAGAACATTACCCCAAAGTTGCAATCAGATAAATGAGCTACACAAGTTCATACAGAACGACCAATTATAACAGCGACCCTAAGATGTGTAAAAAGCTTGGTGCAATTTTATTTACTTTCGTGTTGGTTAAACAATTTATGAATTTGTTTATTTTCATATATGTATATATATATATATATATATATATTCATCTGGAGGAAGATATCTCGATTAAGAATTTGATATTGTTTTATGGAGCCCAATGTGTGGGTTTAATTATTCACTTTATTTTAT
>JABXWE010038291.1:0-18262 GCA_014611495.1 Limonius californicus
AAAAACATCCGTAACTTCCGCTTCCGGTTTCGGATTTTTTTGAAAATCTTATTTTTTCGATGAATTTTCGATACACCCCCGCATTCCAAAGCGCATCAAAATCGGAGCAATACTTTCGGCTGTAGGAGCGTCACATACATACATACGTACGTACGTACATACCCACCCACAGACAGACATTTTTTAAAAACCACTTTTTTGGGTTCCTAGAGGCCCAAAACGGATATTTCCGTAAAAATCTCGATTTCGAAAATTTTCATGAATTCAATACTTACCCTATACCTATAAGGTATGGGAAAGTAAAAATTATTAATACGAAAGTGTATGTATTACCTTCTTAAGACTGTATGTTTATTTTTAATAACTCCAGGCGAGAATTCTACAACTTCTTAGAAACAATGTAGAAAGGCATCATAACGTTACTCACTTAATATGCAAAAATAGTATGTCACGCAATCGGTTGAATTCGTATAAGTGTGTCCTTCTTCGTTCTTTTCGTGCTTTATCGACAAATTTTTGGAATACACCACTACTACCCGCTTAATCTGTTAAGAATTTAGACTTTAGAATTTAGGCATTTCCGGGGGGGAAATTCTGACATTTCTCAGAAATACTATTACAAAATGTATATACAGTATAGTAGAGGATTATATGAGAATCATGTGCAACTGAAACAATGGTGTACGAGGTGTACGGGGTGTGTCCCACGTGTAACGAGAGTGATTTCCAAAAAAAAATCATTTTAATCACAAATCATACAATTAGGCGCGATCACCTTCAAAGTAAGTTCCCTGGGACTGAATACAACGAATCCAGCCAAGCTGGCATTCTTCGTAATAATGCTGAAAGTCTTCATGTGAAAGTCAGTTGCGAGACATCGTCGCGACTGACTGGACGTCTTTAACAATACCAAACTGTTGTTCTCTCATGTGAGATTTGATTTTGGGGAACAAAAAGTCAGATGGTGTCAAGTCAGGGCTATAGGTGGGTGAGGAAAGGTAGGGACGTTGTTCAGCACCAAAAACTCCCTCACCGCTAATGATGTGTGACTCATGGTGGAGGAACCACATTTAGGCAATGACCGGGAGCATTCGCAAAACCCTCCTCCTAAAACGCTACCAGGGCTACGACGCTTCTCTACAGTTTCAACCGTGAGTGAAAATAGGGGTGCATTTTTGTTTGTACCGACACGGAAGGCTTTGATTCAAAGGAAGACGGTCAGTATACACGAGATATCCCCACAAGACCTTCCATCTCCAGTTTCTTCATGCAGTTCTCATCGAGAGCATAAAAAGATCGTTTCCATTACTTTTGGGATGCACCTCGTATGTACACAGGCAAATGACCCAGTGAAAAATAAAAACTGTCTTCTGTAACATTACTGCTTTTCTAAATACGGGGCATTAGAGTTAGAGCGCAGATGTGTATTGCTAGCATTACTGCTTGCTAAGTACGAAATCAAATCAAAAAATTGTTCTAAAATAATTGTTTTTAATATGAATAGCTAGATAGGTATATTTGTATAAGCTAAAACTAGTAACGATGTTCCTGGAAAATTATTAGCTGAGGTTGTTATTGAAGTTTCCATTTACTGAAAGCTAGTAGTATACAGTTATACAAAATTAACGAACAATTACCCTTAGCCTTAAGGCGATCCCGGAAATACAAAATAAAATAAATAATGTATTATAATTACAAATTTACAATTAGAAATTACAATTTACAAATAATATTTATAATTACTAACGAATGTACCATCGATCTTAATTAAAATTTAAAATCTTGCAGTAAACAAAAAAAAAGTTTTGAATTAGAAGCCATTTTTTAAATTTATTAGTAGATGAAACTGATAGCGCGTTCTGCTAAAAAAATTTTAAGATTCCTTTTGAATGCCGTAATTATGTAATTTTCTTTTAATTCCTTAAGAAGAACATATCTATAGGAGCTACGTAATTAAAAGATTTTCGTTCAATACATTTTCCAGAAGAGATCGTCTTAAAAAGTTTAATTTTCTTATATTTTGTGGATTAGTTGTGGTGACGATATTCGGCAACATTTTAGTTACTATAAATTAAAGGAAATTCTACAAAAAAATTACAAACTATTTTTTTCCGATAAGTCAAAATCTAATTTGAATCTAATTGAAGTATTTAAATCTATAGAGAATTGACCTAAGATTATTTAATATAAAATTTTATGAAAATTCCACTTCAGATGAGGATGCATAATAATACTTACATTTCTAAGTTTAAGTCTAGAACGTATTTTAAGTAATTAATTAATTATACCAAACGGTATAAACTAATTATTTTCGTAATTTATCGTTAATATCCTTTGATTTAATGCAACAGTCATCTTGTTAAAGTCTGATTCGACACAATACTTTAAACGTGACCAAGAAGTGCTTTTATAAAAAGTCATAGTATCATCTGCGAAGCTAATGATCTTGCTGAAGCCTCCTATTTTCAGTATGTCAGTCATATACAGTGTAAAAAGTATTGGCCCAAGAACTGTGCCTTGAGGAACTCCATACTGAACAATCTTTTTGTTACTTGAAACAGTCTATTTTAACAGATTGTATTCTATTATTCAAGTAACTATTCATGATTTCGTACGAGATTCCCCAATACCCAGATCATGCAGCACCTCTGGCACCTATTCGTGACTGACGGTATCGAAAGTCTTGGTAAGATCCAGATTCATTTTTGTCAAGAGCTTTATAAGTTTCATTTAGTTCACAAATAGTATCTTCTGTTGAGAATCCTTCTCGAAAACCAAATTAAGGCTTTGAAAAATATTGTGTATTTAAGCATATTCTCTAATTCTGATTTTCATTATTTCTTTTAGTATTTTGGTTTCTAGTTAAAGAAATAGGTCTGTAATTAAAGGGATTGGTTACATCGCTATTTTTATAAAGCGATTGGGTAACAGCTATTTTAAAAGGGAAAGGCACCGGATTCAAATACTTTGTTGAAAAGATATCACAGAAGGCTTGTTATTTCCATATGTACATGTTTTACAATTTCAGATCTTATTAAACCAATCGCCCGAAGCTTGCCTAAATTTTAAAGATTTAATTGTTTGTGCTATTTTATTTACATCCGTTGGAGAGAATATGAATTAATATTAATGTCAATGTAAATGTTAATGCAAATGTCACCAACCAACAAGGATTTTCCAAATGGTTTTTTAGCCTACTTATAATTTTTTCAGGGAATGTTGACGGTCACCTGCACAATTCAATAAGGAAAAAAATTTTTTTTTGATTTGTATCACAAATTCGAAAGCGCGTTGTTCACCAATATTTACTATTTTGTGTGAGTAATTCAATGTGTTATTTAAATAGACCACAACTCCATCATTTTTGTTTAAATCCCCTTAATTTTTTATTATGTTGTGCTCCTGTAGTTTTGCCAAACCTAAATCATAAATATTTCATGTTTCTGTGCATTCTAATTGATTTTCTAATTGATTTAAGTATATTAGTAATTGATATAAATTTTTCATCAGACTTCTTATATTTAAGTGAAATATTTTACAGATAATTTGTCGATTTAATTATTTAGAACTATTATTGTAATCTGCAATCCTGTCAAGTATTTTTGTATCAGAAGGAATATTATTATAACCTCTTATATATTGCTTCATTCCGTGTTATTCCAATATAGTAAATGACTACTAACTCAATTAAACCTAAAATGTAATTACTCAAAAAACTAACTAACAAGATTTAAGAATATGAGAAAGGGCAATCTGTAGAAAGAAGAAGAGTATAGTAAGGAAAACTGCAATCGACACTTGTACAACTTAGCAATTATATCTATACACTATTCACGATTGATTTGCCATCCAGCAGGCTGTGTTTTTTTTTTCTTAAGTTGCCTTTCTGAAGTTTTATTTGATTGATTTCTAGCAATGTCAAAATGAAATTGCCCTGTTGCCAGCTCTAGAGTCCCCTACTTTTCTAAAATAATCTAGTAAGTTTAGAAATAATAAAACACATAATATGCAAATGCAAATTGTGAAAGATTTCAACCATTATAAAAGAGATCTTCACACAATTTACGATTATAAATCGATTAATTGATATTATATTTGGGGTAAGCATGTATTATTTCTTAAATATGCAATTGCAAATTACTTATAATTTTAGGTGTCTGAGCGTTCTATAAGGGACATTTTATCACAAGGACAGCACGTTCTGAAATCTTCCATTTGTAGTATACGCGCTAAGACGGACGTTTTCTTAAATTACACGTTTAGAAAAGATTTGCAACGACAAATTTGGCAGTATCATCTGAAGAATGAACATTTTACTCTCGACAAACTCTTGGCTGACTCTCGCGAAAATTTGGAATACAAGGGGGGCAGGACTACTTTATTCAAAATTATTACATCAATGGGTTACTAACACAAAATAGTGAATGGACGCAAAATTTTATGTGACCAAAAACATGTCGTTGCATCCAAAATTAAATTTTTGAGACAATTTCTCCAATATCAAAATTCTAGTGAGGGGAAGAGGTTCACGATTTTGAATGCGGGATGTAATTTAGGCTTTTTGGAAGGGTGCGACATGTTACTAGACTCAAAGAACAACGACAGGGACTATCATAAAACTATGAATGGGGAAATTTTTCAAAATTGGTTGGTTAATCAGCTGATTCCTGCTTTGGACAAGTTGCAAGGAAAATTTGTCGTGGTTATGGACAACGCACCTTATCATTCAGTGCAGTTTGACAAGCCGCCCACATTTTCTTGCAAAAAAGGTGTATTGCAGGAATGGTTGGTTAACCACCACAATGTCGAAATTTAGGGCAAAATTACTAAGAAAAAACTTTGGGAGTTAACTTATTTCGGAAGACTGGACAAAACATATGGAAATCTATCGTTTGAAAATATTCCTCCTTTCATTATTTCAATTGGGGAATCTGATTCAGAATCACGGAGGGTGCCGATGATTCAGATACTTCTAGTGATAGCATGAAGGTGGAATAGGGTAGGGGATATTCTTTTGGCATCTAAATTGTGAATGAGTGTTTTACAGTTTTTTCTCGCCCGAGAAAAACACTGACCTCAGTGGAACACGAACTTGGGTCTCTTAGCACCAGAGGCAAACAGTCAACCACTGGACTACCATAATATCAATTTGAAACATGAGCGGCATGGACGTTAATTCTTCTTTATTTGCTGCAAGACCTAAATATAGGACAACAAAGAATGGCGTGGAATATGCTCTGTATACATACGATTGAGTTCAGAATTCTCGTGTAAAAAGACCAGCAATATGTATTTGGTATGTGTTACGACAACATTTAAATTATAGTTGTTATTTTATTTATAATGAAATCATTATTATATCTAAGTATTATAAACCAATATTGAGCAGAAATAGGCGGACGTTAAATGAACAAACAAGCTCCACTGGAAACATTGCCTGCTTTCAAAAAACATAACCTCCATCAAGAAAAACTAGCATAACCCAACTTAATTAATTGACAAATTTCAATGATACCACACTTTCCCCCAGATTTCCATAGCCTGTTGGATGGCAAATCAATCGTGAATAGATTATACGTATATTATAATACATAATAGATCCAACATAACTGAAACCATTTCATAGATCGGGATTGAAATTGGATATTTACATGTTGTTTAAGCAAAAATGGAACCTTTTACATCGGCAAATCAGTCTACTTTCTCTATCTTTTCCGGGGCTTATGGCCGTTTACCTGAACTCTGGAAAGCAAACTGCAACCAATGTAGAAGACAATATAAGTACATTATACGCCACAATACGTTTGCTACAGCCTCTTGGGGCTGTTCTGATTTTAAAAAAGTTTAATAAATCATCAGATTAGGGTTTTGTGCATTGTATTCGTAAGAAGTGATACTGTGTAATAAGGTGAAAACATTTCTCTTAATTAAGTCCCAAATATCATAAACGTAGCTTGATTTTATCGTATTTAGCACTAAATTTGGAATTCACTTAAATCTTCAATACTTATACTTTTATTTCTCATTTTTTTTACTTTATTTCAGTCTCTGAACTGTTTTCTATTATATATTCTTTAATATTTACATAGCAAGTGGGAAAGTCGCTTATTTACGTAAATGCGGTGACAATAAGAGAGGCCTATTTGGAGTCACTTTCATAGCCGCTTAAAAGTTAAAATTTTGTATTCGATCATAATGTCTTAATGTCATGTTATAAAAAAAATCTATATACAGGGTGTGCCAAAACGTACCGGCAATATTTCAAAGATGAATTCCGGAACTAATTAGAGTCGAAAAGTACAGATTAACATATGTCCTAAACGTAAACGTTAAGGAGTTATTATTTATTTCATAATGTATGTGGCTAAAATTTTAGTTCAATTAATGTAAATACATTTTTATTAGTTTATTTACAAGACATGTTCAAAATTATTACCACTGTGTTCGATACACAAAGCCGCACGTCGCAGAAGAGACCGCTGCGTTCTTAATGTAGTAGCTGGGTTATTCCAAGTAATATCGGCAGCCTGCAGTATTCTTTGGCGTAATTATTCTACCGTGTGCACTTCAGTTGCATAAACAATCTGTTTCATGTGTTCCCAAAGATAAGAATCTAATGGAGTCAGGTCCGGGGAACGCGGTGGTCATATTACGGGTCCTTCTACTCCAATCCATCTTCCCGGAAAATGTATGTTAAGCCAAGCTCTAACACGAAGACATTGATGTGCTGGTGCCCCATCGTGTTGATGCCACATTGCACGTCTAATATTTAATGACACATTTTCCAGTAATAAGAGTAAAGTGTTTTTTAGAAAATACAAGTAATTTGCACCATTCAAACGTTGTGGCAGTTCAAATGGTCTAATCCGACGATCACTAAGAATAACAGCTATCATATTGATACTAAATCTATGTTGAAACTGCGAGCATCTTCTAAAATGGGGCTTTTCTGCAGCCCATTCATGAAAATTCTGATAATTGTTGATAGCATCTCGTGTGAAAGAAACTTCATCGGTCCATAAAATATGCGGTAGGTTTAGATTATTTTGTACTCAATTGCAAAATCTTAAAGGAGCTTCTAAATCATTACCTAGAGCTTAAACTCTTTGATGATGGCATGGGTGTAACCGAGCACTTCTTATTATTCTCCAAACCTGATTTCTACATATTCCAGTACGTAATGTAATTCTTCGCACACTTAAAGATGGATCTTCTTGTAATAAATCACGAGCTTCTTCGTTATCGTTTATGGGTCTTCGGGCCTACGGGCAACTCCTTGGCCGACTGCATGTCTTGCATTGAAACTGTCATGTTCCCTTAGCTGACTATGTGAATTAGAGAAAACTGCACGCGTAGGCAGTTTTCTATTGGGATATCTTATACGATATGCTTGTTGTGCGGCTAAAGCATTTATGCATATAAAAACAAAAAAAAAATAAGTAGCATTAGCATTGTGAATCACTTTTGAATTACGATGGGAATAAGGATACAAAGAAGAAACCAATAAGGTCAGAATCACAGTAATAAACTCACAAGTTACAAACAATAACTTGTTAAAAACGATGTTCAAATGTTGCCAAACAAAAGACGCGATCATGGTAACTAGATCAGTATTTCTAAATAGGTATTCATCTTTGAAATATTGCCGATGCGTTTCAGACTCACTGTATATATATAAAACATACAGAGCGTTGCAAAAAGGCGAGAATGTATAGTTCCTCTGTTATTTCATTAAGAAGAATATCAAATGTCCCGCTCATTTTCGGAATCACCTGTAAATATCCCGAAAGAACTTTCTACGATGAGAATTACATAAATTTATTTATTAAAAAATTAAGGACTTATAAGTCAAATCGAACGAAATTAGACATAGAACTAGGAAAACATATTTTCACCTAAAATCATTTTCACTATTTTCCGTTATATCTAAAATTACATAATATTTGATTAGTATAAAATTATTTATTTTAATCATAGAATTCTGAAGACTGGTTGCACATTCGTACTTGCCTTCTGTGAGTTCATACCCAAAATTTAGTATTTAATTTTTAAAAACTTATTATTTTTGTAATAACAAACTATTTGAGACTATTGAACAAGTGGAGAGTTTAGCATATAAAAACGCAAAGTTTTTCGCATTTAAGGTTATTATAAAATGTTATTAAAATATTACGACCAGCCATGGTTTAAAAAATAATTATCCTTGAAAAATAATATACTGGCATTTTGTTTTGTTTTTGGAACGCATGATAAAACAAGCATAATATGCCAATATTTAAACATAAAAATTGTCACCGCAATATACTCAGATCTGTGAAAATTGGTTTCTAAGAAAACAATTTTCATCTGGAGAAGAATAAAAAAAATCTAAATTTAGCTGCGAGGTATTTTTCTTTTCATGTCTTATGACGGAAAAACTTATTGTGGTGAAACTAAAAGCTTACCATTATTCGGAGTTAATTAATATTCTCTCACGAATCCATAATATAATGAAAACTTATTGTATTTTACTAGTTACAACTAACACACGTATAAGTAGATCGACGACAATTACTTCCACATTTAAAAATTGCAATTACATAATTTCTTTTCCAGATATACACCGGGATGTGCTAGTCCCACTACAACAAATTAAACAATAAAATGATGAAAGGTAACGAGCTTTCAAACTCTATAAAACCCTTACAATATTGCTTCGTAGTCGAACTTTAATAAAACCAAGTGATACAAGTGCGCGCAGCAAATGAGTATGGATACCGTCTAAAGAAAGCAGACATCTGGAAGAATGGATTTTCATTCTTCGACTTCATCTATATATTTATTGGTTTTCGCAATCTTTCTCCACTTCACCATAAGTTCGTCAACTTTTGCAAGTAAGTAGAATCCGGCGATTGCTAACTAAAGCCATTATTGGTTCGACGTAATACGTCATATTTATTTATATCAAATTTCGTCCAATAAGTGTATTATATGAAATAAAGATGGCTCTCTGTCAGAGTCAATATAAATTCAAAGAGTTACAGTCTCTACAGGGTGTGACTGGATTTTGAAACATCTACACGTCACCCTACATTTCCCATTCCTCCAGAGACTACATCGAGATTGAACGATGATACTTTTAAAATTCCATTTTTTAAAGTTGGCGAGTTAAATTCCTACTCATACACTTCCAGCAAAGAGAGTTAACCGCTTTGTGAGGATGATGGATGTCCCAATTTTAAAATGTGCATTTCACTTAGGTAGTTTTATCGGGATAGTGATAAAACCACCCCGAAAGAGCGTTAAATTTCCAAAGCTTGTGCTTACCCTACTTGTGTCCGTTAAATGATGTTCTCCTACACATCATTTGTAATTTTAAAATTTGAAATTTTCTAAAGTTTATTTTACGGCGGAGTTTGCAGAATCGGACACAGAAAATGTAATTTGAACTGTTCCGCTAGAGTAACAAAATATGCTCCAGCACTCCCGAGCGAGGGCAGAAGTGAAATTTGCGGTTAGACAAATAAAAAGTCCTTGAACAGAAGGTAATTAAAGAGCAACGGTTGAAGCCCCGTCGCTTTCGTTTAGGCAAGGCGCGGAAGAAGTCAGAAAAGCGGAAACTGCTCGATTTTTTAGGATTGCAGCTTTGAGTTGTCATTCAAAACGTTGCTGTACTGAATGAGATATTTTTTGAGTTCCTTGGAAAAAATGTAAGCACTTTCTTTGAAAACCCTGTGACACATAGTTGGTACACTTTTCAGTCCGACATGCGGAGAAAAGGACAATCTCCCCTACTCTTAACCTACCTTTTCAAATAATACAAAATTCCTGTATCTGAATTTTAAGTTCAGAACGATAAAATACCATATGCCGAAGAAAATAGAGAATCTGCTAATACGTAACAACCTGATTAGCAATTGGCTTATGATAATTTGCTGTGGCCGGCTAACCGCTACAGTTCATTCTACTCGTTTACCCACCGACTAACCGTGGAACTAACTAGCTTCGAGTCAACCTGCCATGAAAGTTATTAGCCATAAAATACAATTAACGTTTTTTGTTGGTGTAATCTCAAATATATATGAGGAAATTAAAATCAAAATTACAAAACTGTACAATGTAATAATATATCTAAAAACATTTTACAATTATCTACCGCAACCTTCCTATTTTTTTAAACTTACTGGGGTAAAGCAACTTGTATAGATAATAAATAGTGTGTGGTGTTGAGTTTACCCCCTTTTAGGGCAGATATTTGTGGTCTATAGTTTAAAAATTAGCCAATTTAAGGTACAGGTACAATTGGCTATTACCCAGTTAGTTCAGTGACCATTTAGTTTCAACTCAACTAAGTCTGCAGTTTCAGTTTAGTTTAGCGGCCAAGTACGTCAACTCATTTTAAGGTCATGTAATTCCACAGCCAAAAATGTTGTGATCAGTTAATTTGAGGATCACTTAAGTTAAGAACCAGTTAGTATTCCTGTTAGTCAATTAACGGATCAGTTAGATCCAATGCTGTGCTGTTTAAATCTATTGTAAATTATTTAGTTCAGTAGGACCTGAGTTAATTTTGCTACCAGTTAGATTATCTGTTAGTAAGTTTAGAGGATAGCCATTGTTGCGAGCAGTTAGCTCTGAGGCCTGTAAGTTGTGCGCCATTTAACCTGGTTGTTGTTTAGTGGATTTCGCTGATGGTTAGCACTTCCAGTTGCTTTCACGGTCAGTTAGATTTACGTCCTGTTAGTTGAGCGGTCAATTAATTCTAACTTCCACTTTAGCGACCAGACCGCGATTGCGATCAGTTAGTTATGAGGCGTCTTAACCATACGGCTGGTCCGTGAGTTCTTAGTTTCTTGTTAGTTCAACGGTTACCCAATATGAAGACGAACTAGTTTTCTGGTAATGGTCTTACCCGTAGGTTAGTATAGCGTCCTGACTCTGGTTAGTTTTAACTTTTAAGTACATTTATTCTTCCTACCAAATACTTGCAATATAGTTACTTTCCGGTTTATTAGTTCAATGGTGGATTGGGTCGCTAGTAAATTAGATTTTCGGCTTTTAGTTCATATGTAGTTAATTTATCCGTCAGGTAACTTGGCTGACAACGGATACTGCAGTAAGTTAGTTTAGCGGGTCGGCAGTTCTGCGGCCAGTTAGTTTGAATGTGAAGTTCATGTGAATTGCATTACACCCCCCGTTCTACATTATTTTATTTCGTAATTCATTCCCTAGTTCAGTACCAACGTAACACTGCTTCTTGTTTGTTTTGCGACCAGAGGGTTCAAATTATGTTAGTTTCGATTTCAACTAATTCTGATATTTAGCAGTTTCATCCGCGGCTACTCTTTCTCTTGCTATAATCAGCGCGTATCAATTAGCGTCTTTCAATTGACGAAATTATTGGAACACTGTTGTTATGCTCTGTTCCAGTTACACTTTAGGAAACATGTTAATTGCTTACTGGGCAATACAGAATATTCACGTCTCTTCTCATTCGTTGTCGTTAAACAAAGAAACTACTAATTAAAATAAGGTGTTTATAATACAATACCCTAGAAAATCTGTAGGCACAGACAGTTCGTCTGAAGTGGATGCAAAATTTACGAGCAATATTTAGATAACTGTCTAATTCTCCTTCACAGCCGCTTCTACATAATGCCAAGGAGTTTAAGGACACAATTATTAGAAATGTACGTCTAGACAGAAGAACTTCCCTCGCTTATGTGTTTCGAACATTGCTCAAATCATAATACTGCAAGGAATAATACAATGGTTAAAGAAATAATTTAGCTTACATCTTACTGGGATGTTAGTATTTACTAATGTTCCTTATAGTTTTCTGTTTGATATTTTTAAACCAATATGGCAATATGTATTTTTGCAAAGATCATCTTTAAATAATATATTTATAATTATTTGGTTTATCTGTTTTGTTTGCAGTAACAGAGAGGTGTATAAAATTGTTAACTAATAGCAATAAAAAATATTAAAGTATGCTCATCGACACGTAGTTGGTAAACGACCTGTCTATTGCTATTCGCCTATTGTTGGCTTATATAATGTAGTATTTGATGTAAATCGACAGTTGGTTTGCGAAATTTAGAGTATATTAATGTTGTTATATATAAAACTTCAAATCTGGTACTGACGTAATTCGGTTTGAAATAGCAATTTATCATAATTATTTTGACGTATTTTAATTGAAACATTGGAATTAGTAACACGTCATACGGTTTGCATGCACATCGCTTAAAAGCAGATACAAATTTCATTAGTTAATTGCCTTTTCAATTAACTCTGAGTCTGCAGATTCATTTTGACTAATAATTTGATAGCTTGAGCGGTATTTAAAATTTACGTCATGTAGGTTTTAATTATAAAGTAAAAGACATCAATTTTCTGCTTTGGTGGACCTTATAATTACCAAGAAATTACCTATTACAGGATATTAAACTGTTCCTGAGCGGTGGAAAATATAAATTCAACAACATGTAATATTTACGGGCCTTGAATGACAAAGCCAAGACTTATAATTATTATTATTATTCCTATAGGGTGTGGTTCAGATCCACAATTTGGAGCTTCATTGGCTTATTGTATTCGCCATGCATTTACTATATCACCTAGAAATCCGAAAAGTACATTCCCAAAATAATTGTGTGGTGGTACACGTGTACGTATTGACCTTTCATCGTTCTTGATATAGAATCTGTTGGTGGGATCTCTTACCACTCATATGATGTGAAAGTACTTACGGAAACTGCAATGACCTGTTATTAGTGCAAAGGATCTCCTTATTTGTTTCGTACTGGGTTGCAGAAACACTTTCCATTTATCTCTAGATGAATTGCCCATGAATAGGTGCGATTGATATACTATTTCCCAAGACGTCGCTGTGGCAACTAAGGGCTTGTCAGCACCATGTTTGGCTAAGTCGTCTGCATTTTGTTCCTTTAAAGCCTTGGTGTTCAAGCACCCATTCCAGCATTTTTCTATTATGTTCCGATAGAGTAAATAGTATCTCGCCGCATTCTTAAGTAGCCGGGAACGTAGTAGGCTGAGTAGCGCTTTCAGACCAGCTTGACGGCCAGAAATTATATATGCAATTGATTTTTCTGTTTGATATCCTCTATTTTGTATAGCCTGTACACAAGCTATTGATTTAGCTCGGAAAATAATAGTGAAGTTAATGCTATATATGGTTCTCTCCTATTCCATCTGTATCTGCAGAGTTATTTCTTTGAATGTTAACTTAAATTACTTAATTTTCTGCCTTCCTAGTGGCTTGCACTTAGCCACGTTTCATTCCGTTGTGTACGAAAGCCTTTTGTTTGTTGATAGGCATGCTATTCTTACCTCTCGGTGATCAATTGAGAAAGTGTTACAGCTATTTTTCTGTATTTGTTTTTTTGGATGTATTCGTACCACTTTATCGCTCAATTTAGTATTTTTTCCCTGACCGAGATGGTTATTATTCATTTGTAATAGGTATTATTTTGTTATGTTGTCTTTCCGTGTATACTGCAGACATCTTCTCATATAAACTAATTGTTCATATTTTGTCCGTCCACATTTTTTATCCATACGAGGTTTAATTTAACTTAGGGATTAGCACAACACAAAGAAACAAGAAAAATATTTGGTATTTATTCAAAGCAATTTCTACTTACTTTAATACACCTATTGTAGCGTTATACAAGATTTGAAAAACAGTCAGGAAGGGATCTGAAGAAACTGATTTCAATTCAGCACTTATGTTTTGTGAATGTCTTCTGCGTGCTGAAGTCAGGTGAATGATTTCGGCAATGCCATTTTTCATAGGAAATGATTCACAATTAGCTCATCATCGTGTAACAAGAATCAACTACCTTTTACTCGCAATTGCAGTTGCGCTAATTCCAGATTTCTGCAAATGAAACTTTTTGGGTCGTCTCTCTGATGCTTTTCGTATAACCTGCACGTTCTGATGTTTTGTCCCAGAGTAAGATATCCCTGACTTATAACTAGTAACAGTGCAACTAAGAGAATTAGTATTGCCGGGATAGGTCTGCGCACGATGCAACTCTACTCTGTTTTTGCTTATCCGTAAGACTATCCGAGACGAACTTTGTTGAGATGTTCCCCTTCCCTAAATCTTCATTTTTATTTGCCGAATACTCATCTCCTTATTGATGTTCAAATCATTGGCCGTCATTGAGGAGGCACTATCAGGCGATCTTCTGTCACAATTTTACAAACTCTCGCGACCGGTGGCCATGGATGGACGCTTAATCCCTCTAAATTCCCCCATGAACTGCACCACCGTCTTTACGGACGCCACTCACCTTATCATTTGGAATATTTGTAATCTCTGTACAATTTTTGAATTTATATCAGAGCGTATAAAAAGAAGGTTACGGAGAGAAATGGTCAGTTTTAAATCATCAGTCTTGGGAATGGAAGCCCCTACTGTATACAGTGAAAGAAGAAACGTTTTGTTGGTTGTGGAAAATTTTAAAGATTATCAAACTGCTGAGTTAAAACCATTGTGGAGAACGTGCGAAGGTGCAGTATCAGAAGATGTCCAGCAAAGGCTTTTACATTTGATGAAGTTTTACTAAATTTGAGACACACTGAAACTTTCTAATTTGATATGTTGTCAATAACCCCAGGAGACACATCAGAAACACATTGTGAAGAAGCGGTGCAGTTCATGGCTGTGCTTATCACTAGATTCGGCGTTTCTGGGTTAGGATACTTACAATGGTGCAGTTCATGTGCGTCCCATACGACAGAGACTGGACTTCGAGCACCCGATTCTAAAGATACTTTGAATATTATCAGTATTATCACGTTTATCTCTGAAACATTTAAACTTTAAACCATTTAAACACACGAGTAAGGTGTTCACACCGTATACAGTTTTCAACAGTTCATAAACTTTTGTTAGAGTTTTACCAAATATATACCATATTTAATATTTACGCGTTGCTCCAAAGCCCGACGTATGCGTTAACTTTCTATGAGGTTTTATGCCAGATTGTTCGGCATGGTATTCGTACCGCTCGTTTCTCTTTTATAATTTTATTATCTACATGTACCTCTACTCTTTCCCATATGTGTGCCTATTAAGTGTTGATATTCTGCTCACTGATTAACTGGCATTGTTTATCCTTACTTCGTTGGTTTGCTTGGCAGCAACACACACATGCTGATTTTTTAAATAAGTAAGTATTTATTCTTCACGTTTCATATTCCATCTTTAGTTGCGCAAATATTGTTCGATTATTCACGAACATAAAAGATTAGGATGGTTTGTTTCGTACTGAAATTTGTACCATTCGCTTTTATACAGCATTTTTCAAATGCCATATAGGGTGTACCCAAGAGTAATTTGAAGATAAGGAGAAACATGAGAAACATAGTATCGCCGATATTATCTTTCGATGTTTCTCTTTAAACTATTAATTTCTTTTAGTTTTAAGGATATTTTAAAAAAATAAGCATTAATTGTCGCCGTCGGGCGATTATGCTGTCCATTTGGTACATGTACGTATTTGTTGCGAACTGGTTCCTACTTACACTCGTATGTAGGAGGTATTTTATTGTTTTGGTGCTTCTTCTGGATCTCTAATTTTTTACATCAAATTCGTTATCGTTGCTATTACTGCCAACCTCTTTTTTATAAAAGGTCTAATCCTAACATTTCCCGGTCTTTTGGATTTATTATTGTTGCTGTATTTTGTGCCATTATAATATTTAACTCATATTTCATATTTTAATGTATTACTTGACAATTATCTTTCCTGTTCTGTTCTTCTTGTATATATCTCGTCCGTTGTTGTGGTAGTGGTTCATAATGTTAGAAACATTATTTTGAGGCTATTACAGTAATTTTTGTCTGGTCTATGGTAATAGACCAATATGGATAAGACACAATAAATGATAACGGTACACGGCTAATAGAATTTTGTAAGCAATCTTTATTAAAAGTATCACACGGGTTTTATGAACACAAAAATATCCACAAATTAACAAGGACACAAGAAACAAAGGGTTTAAAATCTATTAGAGATTATTACATTATTAATCAAAACAGCAATATGAAACCGAAAGATGGAGTAAAATGAAGAGCAGTTTCAGATCGGATCATTATCTTCGAAAAACTACAATATCACTCACACGTAAATAAGAACAAATACCAGCTACTGAAAATCATCGAAACCAAAAATTATAAATATTACCTGAACAGTTTCTTAAACGAATCCAGCGATTTCTTATATAAGTTTAGAGTGGCGAAAAAAATTAAAATTGATATAGATGAATACCCAGAAGAGATGTACAAAACATGTTGAAAAATTACTGCTGGGACGAAGTGTAAGAGCTTATCAAAGAAAAGGAACAACTGTATTATGTTTAGATGACGGGCACATATATACAAAGTTCCGTTACATGGCTAAAAAAATACAAAACATTTATTAGGAGAAGAAATGCAACAAAACAAATAGTTTATTAGGAAGTTCTAAGCTACGAGCAACTTGGAAAACAATCAAAAACTCAAACGCAACCGTAAGTGAATAACTGACAATTGACCCAATTGAACTTGAAAACTGGAAACAGTATTATAACATTTTGCTGACGGAGAAAATACCACTTTTTCAGAATGTCGAATATAAAATGGAGAGAACGAGACAATTTACAACGATATTTCAATAGAAGAAGTAAGAAAAAACACTTAGCGGAATGAGGAACAACAAATCCCCTAGACCCGGTGGTATACCTGTGGAACTTCTGTAACACTCACCTGAAGCTGTACTTGAATGTTTAAGAAAGGTTTTCAGCAAATATTTAAATGCTGAAAGAGTACCAAATGAATGGAAACCGCATTTATTAGCTCCTTACGTAAAAAAGATGATAGAAGGAACTGCACAAACTACAGGGCCATTAGTGTTACATATTCCGTAGGTAGATTGTACGGTAGAATCTTATGTGAAAGAATCGAACAAGACAAGAACAAAGTGACTTTAGACCAGGGAGATCCTGTACCTGTTCGTATTACAAAAATCTTCATCTGGTCTTTATAGATCTGAAAACGCCTGACGATAATATACCAATAAATAAATATGGGAATCAACGAGGCGAAAACAAAATACATACGCGATACGTAAACGCAGTAAAACTGTTGTACGTGCAAAATACTAGTTTAGTAAAAACTCGAAGTCGGAATTTTTCTAACCTCGAGTTAGCTCCATGTCAGATGATGATAATGATGATGATGAATAGAGGTCTTTGACTAGGTTATTGCCCCTCTTCGACGCTATTTAAACTATATTTAAACTCAGCTTTAAAATTATGGACAAGAAAAAAGCAAAATACACAAACGGTGAGAGAAACGTGTATACGCTATTATTCGCTGACGATCAAGTTATTCTGGCTGAGGATTTTGAATATGCAAATTATATGTTAAGGAAGCTAGTGGAAGAATATAACAAGAGAAATAAACGTAGGGAAAACACAATATATGGCAGTTGGAGAAGACAATCAACAAATGTATACTGAGATTAGTATAAAATAAATTATCTACAAGAATACAAATACTTAGGTGTAAAACTAATTCAAAATGGGAAGGACAAGAAAAACATATTTGACAAATTACAACAATTAGGAAAAAGACAAGCTAGAATAAGCAAACCAAATTCTTTGTTGTGGACTAAGCAGCTCACTAAAGAAACCAAAACTCATATGTTTAAATCACTAACAGAGAGTAGTGTTACTAATGGTTCTGAAATATGGGGTTCAAGTGTTTAAAAAAAGAATAAATGTAGTGGAAAATGTATTGGAAAAGTTGATGTGGTATAACAATAATAGATCGAGTGAGAAATGATATAATCAAACGAAGGATCAATGTCGAAATAACACTGTCAGATATAATAGAGAAAAAACAACTAGCTTGGTACGGACATATACGAAGAATGGAAGAAGACAGACTACGAAGTACAGCTTGGAATGGAATCCCTAGAAGGAAAACGGAAAAAGAAAGACCAGGCCAGGAGCACCTTCGGAAAATGCAATCACAGAAACAATGGAAAGACGAAACCTCAATGAAAAGCTGTGTCAAGACAAAAACGAATGGCCGAGGATGCTGTAAAACGTGTTATATATATTGTCATGGAATCCTAGATTGCAGTTCTTTTAGTTTAGTCGAAGGGTTGCGTACGTTTTACCAACAATTTGAGATTCGGTAATTTTTTTGGTTAAACAATGTGTGTCTTGCCGGATCACACACGTATTATTATGCTGGTGA
>JABXWE010038292.1:0-14856 GCA_014611495.1 Limonius californicus
GCGTCGACACTGCGCAAGCGGTACAAACGAGAATCATGATAATGATGATAATAAATAGTTTGTTTTATACAGTTAATATATTTTTTCTTCAAACGTCAGTAAATCTGTCATTTTTCGACTGTGTAGGCGACCGTAAAGTTTCATTTTTCCTCCGCCGGAGCTTTAGTTTTCACTTTCCCGCCGGCGGAGGGAAAAGTGTTATCATAGCAACATAGATAGAAACAAGAAAACAAGCGTCTATAAATCACTAATTTAGGAACTAATTGGTTATTATTTAAGTGAACTTACTCGATAAAACTGCTTATCAATTCGGAATTAAAACGCAACCGGAGACGCAATAATTGTAAAAAATAAATTAATATTGTTGACAGTGTCCACTGACAGCTTTATGTTACATTACTATAGCAACAACCTGTGCCTACTCACCGACACCGGTCTAAACCGCCTTGCGAACCCAATTATGTTTAAAAATTATTACTATCAAAAAGAGACGTTTTTGCATTAATTTGTCGACATTTGAAGAAAAAACAGCATATTTTATTTGGAGGAGAAGTTACTTTTCATGACTTGCTCTCTATTACCAGCCTCACTCCGTTCAGCTGTTAAACACGAGCGCGTCATGAAAAGTATCACTTTTCCTCCACATAAAATAATATACTATTTAAATGAACCACATGTATACACATGCATACTCACACAGTTAAAATTTTGCAGAAATGAATTTCTTTTGCGTTTCTGGAGGTCCAAAACGTGCATTCCCCTTAAAACTCTTATATTACAGTTACACAGGGTATCCCACCGTGATTCCATAATACTTCACCAAAATATTCTTGGGTCATAAACAAGCAAAAAGTCCCAATAAACATATATTCGTAAATGCAAAGTTTCGTAGTTTTCTACTTCTACGGAATAATGTGCGGGTGCCCCGTCATGCATATAATAAGCATTTAGACGAGTTTGCTTCGTATTCTTTTTGTAGGAACTGAAGTTATGCATCTTCTATTTGGCAGAAAAATGGGTCTTAGTAATTGATCTCCTATAACTCTAGCCCAAATGCTGATAGAAACGCGCCTTTGACGATGTGTCTCAAGTATTGCATGGGGCATGGGCATTTTCATCGTCTCATATGTGCGTACGGTGGCGATTAACAATCCCGTTTCGCGTAAAAGTGGCTTTGTCGGTAAATAAAACATTTACCGGGAGATGCACGTTTACTTGTTCTTGAAGTATAGCCCAACGACGAAAAGCTTCTCTGTCTTATTTGTCTTCTTCGATTAAAGTTTGCAGCGGTCGATAATGAAAAGGATGTACAGACTGCTCCTTAAGAATCCGCCAAACAGTGCTTTTGTTTGTATTATTTATGGCGGAAATTCGTCTGATATTGGTTGTTGGATCTTATTCAACTCTTGCCAAAATTGCTGCTTCCAATTCCACAGGTCTAACGTTTGTTCTTTCGCTGGTTTCTTTCACTTTTCCACTTCCCGTGTCTTGAAAACGTTGGAAAACTTTTGCAAACATTTGGTGGTGCGGTAAACTCTGTCGGAATATCGTTCTCCATACAAACGCGATGCTAACAAAAAATTTCCATCGGCTAAACTATATCTACAAGTACTTCCCCAGAATGTCTCATCGGGGTCATGACAACAAACAGGAAAAACATCTAAATAAGATCCGTCAAGCGACAAGAAAATTTTAACAAACATGTAGTAAGCCTACTTTATGTTCAGAACATGCAATTTAACGTCGGTACATATCCTGGGGTAAATAATATAATTATATGTATGTTATAATATATGTTTATTAGGACTTTTTTGTTTGCTTTTGAGAATACGCAAGAATACCCTAATGAAGTACTAGGCAATCCAGGTGGGACACCCTGTATATTACTATACTAAACTATAGGAAAGTACGCTTAAAATAAGTTTAACGGGCTATTTAAGAAAATTAAGTTATATTTCAGTAAATTTAAATTAGTTTCGTCTGGTCCGTTTAATTTGCTTAATGACCAATTAGGAGTTGCCGTAAATAAACAATTAATTCACTTCCAACTAAATGAAATGGGCGGGGCAAATAGTACTATATTTTTGTAACGTTTGTCATAGATATTCGTTTATGACATGCTTTACATATTGCGCTAATTAATATTACCTAATGAAAATATAATTTCATTAGCGTGTTAATTATCTGCTACATAAATCGTTGACCTTTTGTAGCGTCACTTCTAAATTTAGTTTTGAAATGAGGACTTTTTATTGCAAAATGTTGATTATATTCGTTTAAATCGGAAGAGAAACGCGATCGTGTGGAAGGTGCGAGCTTTCGTATCCTTGTTTTGAATCTCCCGCTCCCACAAAGCCCGTTTGTTGTCCGAGCTTTCAAGATGGCGGTCATTGGAACGCAGTGTTGAAGTTCAGTAAATCGTTTTGCTATGAGACCGTTTAAAATAGTGATATGTATATATTCGTGTTGTTGAAAATAGGTGTAAATAATAGTTCGTAATTAGTCTGTGATATCTGTGATGGCCGACGAGGAGGAGGTCGAAGTGGAGCCCGAACCTGACCCAGAGCAAGAGCTGCTGAAGCATTTGCACGTAGTGCAGTCGATGATTGACGTTTCTGCAGAGCGCTTGGAGGGGCTCCGCACACAATGTGCAACAAGTGTGGACTTGACGAAGCAAGAAATAAGAACACTAGAGGTAAACCTTTATTTTCGCGCCCTACCTGCCTTCTTTCAGCCTCAAACGCTTAACCTATTGTGCTGGGTGACAGTTGACACTTCTTTTCCTTTACAGGGAAAACTGATAAAACTATTTTCAAATCAACTTGTAGCAAAGGCAGGCCTAAGATCGACCGATGCCACACATATACCATCACTAACACAGTGGTTGCAAGTTGTAGGTCTAAGCACAAACTCCATCCAAGGTCTCTGCCAGCGGATCGCTTCTGTTGAGGAGTTGCAGGAAAAGTCCGAGCATGAACTCAGAACTATTCTCAGTGAGAAGAATGCAAGACCTGAGGAACATAGCAGGCTGTGTCGGGCTTTACACAATTTGAGGCGATGCACAGGTAATAATGTTCATTTATTTTTTAGTTAGGTTAAAGTGTTCATTCTACACTGAAAGTGTTTGTGTTGGAAAGAGCAGGCTTTGTTGTTATTATTGAGTTTTCCTTATCTTTAAGTGTTGGTTATCTATATTTAGTTCCTTCATGCATGAAGCTTTTAGTTCACCAAGCCTAGTCATTAACATGTGACTCATGCTCACAATCTAGTGTACAGTGTAACCACAACCTGTAGCTGTAGTCATACTTAGTATACAAAGTGTTTGTACTAATACAAGTCAACAAATTACTGTTAAGATATAAAAATTATGCAGTGTGGTTTTATAACGCATTGCTTTTCGTGTGGTATAATTTTTCCTGTCGGTACTTGGGGTTGTAGTTTTGTTATGGACGCCACTTTCGGTGTTCTGGTGTTTATGGTAGAAGTAAAACACTACGTATCTATAATAACTATTTGACAACATATAAACGATGTTCCATAAACACCGGTTGGAGAACAAGTCTCCCACATATGCCCTTTCAAAATCCAAAACTACTGTGATTTACATGTCGGTAGGGATTAGTGACCACATGGACACTCTTGAACAGAGGAAACCTAGGGCACCATAAATAATATATGGGACACCGGGCACGTTGTTTGAAGCGGCGAGTAGCATACAAAAAGGCATATCTGCAGGCCATTAATCACTACAAATATTAAACACATGCACAGTCTAAATTAGTTGCGCACAACATTTTTGTGAGATTATATTATGTTACTTTTGTTATTTTAAATGGAACACCAAGAATATTGTTTTTTCGATTTTACATAACATTCCCAATCTATTACTGTTTTTTGTGATGTCAGACATCGATTTTTTGGTGAAAACATATTTTTTTTCTTAGACAGCTTTGAAATTGTGTCTTCTGTATAAAAACTTAAAATCAGTACCAATGCTTTCTAAAAACTGTCCTACAGGGACTATTTAGACCTGATCTTGAAATATTTTGAATGAATGAATGAATACTTTGACGAAGTTTTTGACATCGAATTTTATTATTACAAGAAATGGAACAACTTGCTGTTGTTACGTTTCAAATATTACTTTTTTTAGCACTTTTGCAAGTTGCTTTTAATTGTTTTTTGGTTTGATTATCACTGGTTGCTGGTATTTCCTGTTTTATTTTAAAATTAATTATGCCTGGTTTCTAGATTGTGTAACTAAAAAATTGAAATGCAACTGTTTGAAAAATTTGTGGCAACAATACTAATGTATGAAGAAACTATGGATCTAAGCCAAAACTGGTTCAGAATTCATTCACTTGATATTATGTGATCGACTTCATTAACACCTCGTGGATATGATAGAAATAAAAGCAAATTCAAATTTAGACATTAATATTAATTTTGTTGTCCTTTCAAACTTTCTATAGAAATTTCAGATAATGACAACAATATTAAAACTTTTGATCCATGTGAGGGGTCTGTAGAGCACCTTTTCCCATTATTGTGTGGATATCCCCCCCGTCCCCAATTTACACTACTGTCCACAGTCTTACATTTATGTTTACAGATGTTACGACAATAATTTTTGCATGTACAAGTAAATTTTAAATATAACAGAATTGAAAATAAAAAAGCTTTAATACTGAAAAAACAGCTATGGCGAAATACTACATAGAAAGAAAAAAAGAAATATAATTTATTATAATTATACTATGTGGGTAAAAGACAATGGCACAGAGATGGCATTATTGATTAGTTCCTATACCTGCTGTTTTTGAGACATGACAACGTTGTTACTTGAAAATATGAAAGCTGTATATATGTAGTTTATATCGTACAACATAGTTGGACAATAAATTATCAGTGAAACGTTATAAGCGAAAATGGATTTGTTATGCACAATTAATGAAAGCATAACATGTATTGATATTATTTGCTATTAATAACTCTGAACTGCTGGATAAAACAAAAATTTTCAGCTAAATGGTAAACAATATGTGTATAATCTATATCATTTATACTATATTTAATAGAAAGACTTTTTGTAATATTAATATAAATTGAATGGAATTGTCAATATGTTGGCCAACTATAACATTATATAATTTTAATATTCTTTGCTACAATTTTTTTATGTTACTAAGAAACATTCTAAGGTAGAAACTTAATTTTTCTGGCATAGGCCTGTATGACACGGCATAGAATTTTGTACAACATTTGGTTCAAATTCTGTAGATTCATGTTCTAAAACTTACAGAATTTTGTACAAAGTCGGCGTCGTATCGATGCGCAAACGAGCAATTTTTAGTGTTTGTTAACAATCACAGAGGGCAGAGAATAATATGTTTACTACGTGTTTACCCGCCTGCCGACACTCCACGCACTTTCTCTTATCTCGCTCGCGTTCTTTAGTGCCGCAGCTTGTTTACTGTGTCGTGGGTTCATGTAAAATAAATACACAAAAGCACTAAGAACTTATGCATTAACCAAGTGTTAGAAAATCTTGCTAGAATTCTACTTTATCGACAGTCACATGACTATTTTGACAATTTTCTCACAGGTGTCAACGTAATTTGCGCATGCTCACAGACAGAATTTTGTGAATAAATTTTGTACAAAATTGTGTTCCGTATCATACAGGCCTATACATTTATATTCAACAGTTAAGGACAATAATTTATTTTATTGAGGAAGTTGCTTTAGAGGTTGTTTACCAATTGCTGAGGCAACTCGAACATGAAAATGAGATATGCTTACATTTGATTTAACATAAATACACATTTTGGTAATTTGTTGGGTTAAATTCGCAACGTGAATGTACAGAGCGTTGCTGATAACCCAACCCATTCTTGTAGAAATGCGCGGATGCCATGTTTACATGGATCACATGGATATTTTTAAGGAATATTATAGAAGCGTTAATTACAGACGGATTACAAAGTGATATATAACACATTGTATTAAATGGTTGTAACTAGTTATAGAAAAAAAGTTCTGAAAGTTTTATTAATATTTATGTCCTAGCCTGTTAGGCGATTTACACGCCCCTTCTCTATGGTTTGCTCTTTAAAAAATATATTTGCTATGTCATCAAATAAATTAGAAATAAATAATAATAATAAATAAGCATTATATTAGCTTTCCTGTCTGTCTCGGGGTTTAGGGCCGTCTACCTGAATGCTGGGAAACATACTGCAGCCAACGTAAAAGGCAATGCATATAATATACGATGAAATAAATTGGTAATAGAGTCTTGGGCATCTTTCTGATCGTACGAAAATTAGATAAACCCTGACATTGAGGTTGTATTGATTGTATTCTTAAAGGATTGTAGTAAGGGGATAAATGTTTGCAAAAGTAAATCACATATATCATTAACGTAGGTTGATTTTACCGGATTTTTGTACTGCCTTTGGCAACTTTTTATTATCAGTTCAAAATTAACGCACCACTTTATTGAACTTATATAATTATAATATTATAATTAAAATGAAAATTACATAAAAGCTTATAAATTAGGTTTGTGTAATCGTTTGCAAAAGAAATCAGCGATACATGGCCTTACATTTTTGATTTAAGAATTTTTTTTGTTGAAAACGCGTGAAACATGAAAACAAAAAAAATCTAAAACAATAGAATTAATGGATTCAATGCGACATTAATACCGTGTATGCCCGCCTCTATTCCTAATTACCGCATTCATGCGCCTTGGCGTGCTGGAGATTAGATATTCTCCCATTCCGCAATTACTGCATAAACCAGTTCATTGTGGTTGGCAGGTAGAGGTATACGACTTCGAACCTTTTTTTAAGAGCGTCCTATAGATGTTCTTTGGCATTTAAATCGGGACTATTGGGTGGCCAATTCATTAATGGAATATCAACAGCATTCCAGTAGTCGATAACCTAGCCACGTGGGGACGAACATGATCTTGCATGAATACAAAATTGGGTCCCACAAAAGGAGCAAATGGCATTACATGTTGAACTACGATGTTTTCCAGATAATAATCCGCATTTCTGGACCTTGCACGTACAGAGATCAACTCTGTGTGTCCATTAAAGCAAATTCCCCCCAAAATATTACAGAGCCACCACCAAACGGGACCCTTGGAGAGATATTGCAACTTGCAAATCTCTTTCCTCGTCTCCTCCAAACACGCTCACGTTCAGGAGATATTAGGCTAACCCTCGTTTCATCTAAGAATAATATCTTCTTCCAATCATTAACAGTTCAGTGTTGATGATTTCTGGCAAAACGTAATCTTTGAAATTTGTGCTCTCTGGTGAGTAATGGTTTCTTTTCTGGTCTTCTGCTGTTTAATCCAGCTTCATTTAAACGTCTTCTGACTGTTTGAGACGATATCACAAGATTGTGAACGGCTACAAGCTCATTTTTTAGCACAGTACTAGTGATTCTCCTGTTTCTTAGAACGGATTGCTTAAGAAAACGTTCATCCCTTCGATTGGTACGTCGTGTTCGCCCTTGCTCTGACCTTCGATTGTGAGATCCTGTCTCGTTAAATCGTGTAACCATGCGACTTATGCTGGAATGATTTCTTCCTATCACATTAGCAACATAATGCATCTAGTATTCCTCATCCACCAAAGTTGATCCTCTTACTGCCTCCTCTACTGATAAATTTCTTGATCGATTCATTTTTCAAGTTTAAAACACTTGTGACTGATACAATCGATAACAAAAAAAAGTTGATGGCTAAAAATACGAGGGCCGTTTAAAAACTAAGTTTAACGCTCGTATTACACTACCAAAAGGGGTCAAAACACAAAAACAAGGTGATTTTTGAAATCTACAGACAATTTTATTACTTTTCCACATAATCGCCACATAGAGACATTTTTCGTAGCGAACAATCAACTTATCAATGCCAAGTCGGTACTGCGATGCGTCCAATTTGTTGAAGTAAGCAGTCACGGCGGCTTCGATTTCCTCTGTTGAATTGAACCGTACGCCTCCAAAAGTGTCCTTCAACTTGGGGAACAGGTGGTAGTCGCTCGGAGCGAGATCAGGTGAGTATGGTGGATGTGCAAAAACCTGCCACTTAAATTTTTGCAACTTTTCTTGCGTTATGCGAGCTGAATGAGGTCGTGCGTTGTCGTGAATGAAGAACACTTTCTCACTCAGTAAACCGGGTCTTTTGTTCTTTTTTGCGACTCGCAATCGGTCAAGGAGGTCACAGTAGTATGCCGCGTTGATGGTCCTGCCGTGTTGCAGGTAGTCTATCAACAAAACACCACGGTAGTCCCAAAAGACAGTCGCGAGAACTTTGCAGGCAGAGAACGTAGTCTTGCATTTTTTGGGTGGTCGTCCACCCTTCTCGACCCATTGCATCGACTGCGACTGCGGCGTATAGTGGTAGACCCACGTTTCGTCACCTGTTACCATTCTTCGTAGCAGTGAATCTCCTTCCTCCGTGTACGCAGTAAGCAGCGAAAGGGCGGCCCCCATGCGGTTTGTCTTGTGCTGGTCGGAAAGAAGGCGAGGTATCCATCGCGCGCTCACTTTACGGAGGCCAAGAACGTCATGAAGGATTGTTCGAATTGAAGAACGACTACACTCCCCTCTACTTGATAATCGTAGGGTTAATTCATCGAGTGTGTTCCGCGGATCTGCATCAATCAGCTGTTTGACGAGCCCTACTTTTCGTCGGTGATTGCACGCGCAGGTCGTCCTGAGCGCTCGTCATCGTGCAACTGGTCTCGCCCGTTAACGAATTGTGCACGCCAGCGCGCTACCATTTGCAGGCTCATACACTGTTGACCGTATACACTACACAATTCTTGATGAATTTCCGTCGCCGTTTTATTTTTTCCAGTCAAAAAACGAATCACACCACGAAGCTCACATTTGGACGCAACTTTCAATGGCAGTTCCATGGTAAAACGTTCTAAAACAGTCAAACTTCAATCGATTCGATTTCTATCAAAATCGCACGTGTTCACAATCGCTGCGAGACTACCCTTTCAAAATTTCGTCGCTCGATCGTTTCACTGAGCGGAGCGCTAGGATTGTGAAACTTAGTTTTTAAACGGCCCTCGTAACTTGTCTTAATAAGCAGTTTCCGAAGAGATTTTAAATCAGTTTTTGGTAAAAGTGACTTTAACTGACAATTGTCATCTTAAAACAAAACATTTCTTGATAGCATTTGATTGAAAAGTGAGAGGAGGTCCAAAGGCTACTTGCACGACAATTAGTAAACTAAAAGTTATCAATATCTAGGAGTTAAAAGAAATATAATAGTGGTGCGTTAATTTTGTCCAGAAGTTTATTAAATTATTTACACATTATTTCAATCTTGGATATTTTGTAAACGCGAATGATCACGTTGCCTATTAACGAAGTGACAGTGACAGTAGAAAACTCTAATAATTAAGCTTATTTTGAGACAATTTAGTAGCCCCTTAACAATATAGGAAATTATATTTCTGATATGTTATTACTGTATAAAATATGTGAAATTGTGATCTCGTAAGAATAATAATTGTATAAAACGTATAACCATCTGCCATACAGCACAACAAATGCATATTTGTGGGCGGCAAAAAACTGAACTAATATTAGAATCTAGTAATTTTTAAGCTTCATATTGGTAACACTGTTTGACATCTATCACACTGACATTAGCTTGTTAACCTTGCATCAATGGCGTACTAAAAGCTTTTAGATATAAGTAATTATGTTGGTTGTTGATTTGAAAGAGCGAGATCTAGGACGCGGTTTTCGAAGCATCTCTAAGCACTGCGGCCATCATTGGCTTATTGTACACCCTAACTAAGAATTATGTTACTATATTGTATTGTAAAATGAGCCAAATATGACCTAAATGCATAGGAATGCTTGGAAAACCACGTCCTAGATCAAAACAAACGAAACAGTGTGAAAACAAATTTTACGAATTCCCGCAATCGCCGCTACTGATTTCTTGACAGTTAGTAACATAATCAAATTAGTGAAATCAATTACGATGACCTACCTTGACCGCAAAGCTGCAATGGTTCTGCTGTACTTGACTATTCTCTCTGAGCTTAAAAATTAACAATATTTAATTAAAATAATTATTTATTTTAGATGTTCTTAGACGTGGCGGCAATGAAGCGGCTGAAACCCACCTATATTGGGACTCATTTGACAGGCAGCATCATCCGCTTAAAGCAGTCGGATTGTCTCCTAAAGCTGCCAGGACACGAGCGACGCGGGCCTCGGTGCCATCCGAAGAGTGTCTGTCTCTGAATAACAACAACAGGGGAGGTGCGATACCACCGTCGTCTTCGGTGTCTAGTATCAGTTCTCTGAATGCTCAGTGTGACATTGGGCCCCCTCTTACTCCCCCATCTCAATCTCGAGGGAAAGGTATGCATGCGCATGCATCCTTGCATTTACTTATTTTCTGAACTAATTTCTTAAGTTATTGAGCTATTTCTGTTTCTGAAGGGCTTGGGTGCATTAAACTAACTGCTAATGTTGGAGGTTTCTTGTAACTTATAAGTGTATAAAACTATATTGTACAAGAAAGGGGCTCAAATTATCATCAAGAAAAAGTGCCATCAATAAAAAGAATAATTCCTTTGCATAACACATAGGGTTTAGTAAAGGTAAAACAATAAAAAAATGTCTACATTGTGGGGCTCTTTTTGCAACACAGATTGATTTTGATTTGCAATGACCTAAAAATTAATATTAATATGTAAGCAATAATTAATAGAATAATGTGAATATTTTAAACATCAGATGTAGATGTGCTTAACAACATTAATTGATTAATTAAACTATCAATGAGGAGGAGATGCCACAAGTATTGAAGTTTTTGTATAAATATGCCTGAAAGTCACGTTAATGTCTTGGAAAATGAAATTAATGTTCACATTTAAACAGGTATAGTTAATTGAATATGCAGGGTGTTAATGAATTGCAGGGACAAACTTCTAGGGCTTAAAGTATAAACGAAAACAAACATTTTTTGATAATAAATGTTTGTTCAAAAGTGTTTCCTTTCAGGGATAGAGTGTCTCAAAGATTCTTTAAGAAGCGCCTAAATGGCAACTCTACTACTATTTGTTTCCTTAACGACGGGATTTGAATTTGAAAAGTGGGAAAGAGGGCTTTATTTTGTAATAATCCTGGGTTCGGGTGCCGGGCAAGCTCATAGCCCAGGATTCGCTGGATACAAAGTTTGTTATAACATTTACAATGTTTATTCCTATTAATGTACAAGTCTAGCCTAACTAAAGTATTTGATTGGGATAACAATAAATGCAACTAAAAAAATCCTAAATTCTGGGTTAAATGAACAAGCGCAAAATAAAACGGGTATTCTAAATGAAATTAATTTGGCCGTAGTCCGGTCCTGGAATGTCGGCAATTCAGCTTGGGGCCGCGAAAGGCGTGCCTGTCGCTGCGCCCGGGACTGGGCGCTGTCGTCCGCTGGAATCCACGCGGATCTCGGAATTTGAGGTTACTGGTACTAAATTATAAATAAAATGTTGTTATTATTACACACAGGTTATATCAGACTGGAATCTACGGTGTAGTTACTAAAAGTTAACAATGGTGCGGTGAATCGGGTCTGTGAATTTTTAAGCGGTCGTAGTTCGGCGAGTTTTGTCGGTGTTTCAAATGCGGCGGAATTCAAAATTCAAGCTCAGGTCGCCCCTGCCGACAAAATTGTATTGCTTTATTCGTGGTAAATTCCTTCGCTGTGGGGTTTCTCTAGTTGATGTGAAATACGTGAATTTGCTTTATTTATTCGGGTCTATTTACGGGTAGGATACACTTTCAGAATGCGGTGCAAACCAGATAAATTCAGTGTTCGGGCTAAAATTCAAACGGGGATCGCTTTTAGCAAAACGCGGGGCTACAACCCCAGGTTAAGCTAGAGTACAGAGAAAAGTAATTGCTGTCAGAATGCGGTTTGCACCAGATTAAGACAGAACTTCTCAGGATTTTCAGGTTTGCGGTAAATTGTATTTGGGTACAGAATTCGGATTATAAGTTTCAGTTCCGGACAGGTTTTCTAAGCTGGACTTCTTCCTTCTGATCTGGACTCAAAAGTTAAAGGTTTTTCCTCGGGGAGCTGCTTTTGTATCACTTTTCCATCTGGGTCTCGCTCGGTCCGGTCGCACTTCGGTTCTCTGGGAGTGGGAAACGCTTCGCTAACCTCCACTTGCAGCGCCGCGCGCGCTCCAACGGTGAATTAACAACGCGAAAATTTCCTAGACAAATTTAAAATGCGTTGTCGCCAAGAACTTCGTTACAATTTATACTGTATTAATTTCCGTCGTTATGGAAACAAATAGTGGGTAGTAAACTGAGTTGCCTACATTTGTTTGTTTGTTTTTACTTAACGTCGGCCTGTTTCTGCTACTATGGCTAACCACCGACGCCAGGGAGCGATCCTACCACACCTGGAAATTTAGCCTGTTTGAGGGTTCTTTTGACGTGCCCAACAACACTTGGACACGGGGCCTACGATTTTACTTGCTATCCGAGAACAAGGGCAGTTTTAGGCGCTTCTTAAAGAATCTTTGAGGAGCTCTATCCCTGAAAGGAAACTCTTTTGACCATACATTTATTAACAAAAAATGTTTGTTTTCATGTATACTTTAAGCCCTAGAAGTTTGTCCCTGCAATTCATTATCACCCTGTATAATTGTAATTACAAAAAAATACTAGTAACTCCATAATTGGCAGAAAAAAAGTAATGTCAGTAATATTGACCTGAAGTGAAATAGCTATGCTTTGTTGTACTCTTATAGCGTTGTTGTTTTTGTTTAGGGTTATTATCAAATTACAACAGATTCTTGAATTTTTAATATATTTTTAGTTTGTCTCTTTGACTTTAGTTACATTTATAAAAACTGCAAAAAGCTGTCACAGCACAGACTACTCAATTCTATAATTTAAAAATTAATTTGAAATGAATTTTGAGTAACAAATTTGTTATTAAAATTTAATACTGCATAAATAGTTACAAAATTTTGTATATTAAGTGACACAACTCTTTCAAGTAAAACTATTTTTAAGTATAAATGAATTAAAAGCGACCTACTTGCTAACCAGTAGTTAATTTCGTACTAGTTATGTTTTACTTGAAGCATTTTAATAAATGGTAATTAACTTATTTCGATGTGTTGTCTTCCATAACAACATCATGCAAAAAAGTGATGGTAAATTGTGTTCCAATTTTCACTAGTGGGCAGTTCATCATAAAAAGAAAGTACCCTACTTTTACATTTTCACATTACATTTGCTTGTGTCCATTAGTTTATTATATGGGTCACATTGAGGGGCAAATATATATTTTGATAAGTAATAAAATGTTTACTAAAAAATTGCAAACATGGTTGACAGAATATTTTGCTGCTGGTAGTTCTGGCACTGAGTCTATAGCGCTCTCAGAGTCGCCGTGCAGCATGAAGAAGATACAAATACAAGGTTGTCAAACTTATTTGTAAGGCACCTTTAAGACTAAATTTAATCCCTTTCACAAAAAGGTTTGAAGTATGGTAATGCTATTGTAACCCCTAAAAGAAGCGTGTTGTTAAATGTCAGGTTCAGTGGTTCTAAAACATTTATATTTTATTAAACCTGAGAGTACAATGATTGCTAAGTGCAATTAATTGTTTATTATTTATATATTTATAAGAGTAAAAAGAAACAAAACAATTACCAGCTTGATATAATATGCAAGCACTATTATATAACTGAGAAAATAAATTACATAAAATTATGAAGATTTTGTGAAAAATACGACATGTTTTATAGTTAATTATCACTGTCGCTAAAAATATTTAGATCACTATCACTATCACCAGCGTTGATATTGATAATTATGGGCTCTATTTCGTCCATTATGTTGTCAGCTTCCCACATTGATTTTTCTATTTTCCACAAATTAAATATTATTAACAAATTCCTGAGTATTGTCATTATTCTCCATGTGTATGATTCATTTTGAAAATCACATTAGTTTACAAACAGAAATTCCTCATTGTATGTAACAAAACAAATTAAGAACTTAACATTATTATCTTGGTTGGTTAATATTATTTTTGTTTGAGAACTTCTGAACACCTACCTCATTTCAACAAAATAAACCCGACGTGCTATTGTTAAGACATTACGTATACCATCAATATCATTTTTCATCATTTCTTTTCCATGCTTCACGGCGACGCTGAAACGCACTATAGCATAAATAAAAAAATATATGATTATTTTTTCAATATATGAAGTCGGCAGTGAACAATTCAATCTTTCTAAATTTGAATATGTGGTTATGCTACAGTGTGATAACTTAATTTTAGATAAAGGTTGGCTCTGGAAATAAACCAAGTTTCTTTACTTAAACTATGCAGTTTATAATATTTAGAATAAATATTTTTTAAAAACACAACGAATATTTATTTGAAATTTTATGAAGCTAATGTATTGGCAGGTAATGAATAGGTATTTAATTTTTGATGATATTTTGCTTAACTGGGAGTGATGTTAAAATTTTTTAACATAGTAACATAGTTTTAATATAGTAGGACCAAACTTTTAAGCTGTTGACTTGAAGATAAGCTGCAAGTGTTACGGTCCTTGCAGGATCAAGAACATATTCATGAAAATTTGTGAATGGATAAATAACCAGAAATGCTTAAAATAATACTTTATTTTTAAATTACATAATAGACACATTTGACACGCTTTTCTAATATTATTAAATTCAAATCTTCATTTTATTTTATTTGTTTAATTTACTCAGACTCGATGTCACTAAATTCTGATGTATCAGAAGATGAATCAGCT
>JABXWE010038293.1:0-11300 GCA_014611495.1 Limonius californicus
TAGATTTTCTAACTATAGCTTCTACTAATTTTGTTCCTTGTTAGCGAAAACCCATTGACGATGAATGCTTAGCATGGCTAACCCATTTAACCTATTTTCACTAATAGTGCTTCTAAGTCATATTTCAATCCGGCGAAGGGAGACGAATGAACTCTCTATAGTGTTTGATGTGCAGGGCTGCGAAAACAAAATCAGTAGCGCCGTTCTAACAGGAAAAAATAATTCACTCTTTTTCAAATCCTCGATGACTTCTGGCGCTTCTTTTACCTCATTCTACATTTTGAGCCACAATTCCCTTTCTCCTTACATACCTTCCAAATTGTAAAAAGTTGCACAAGAGGAAGTATTTTCATTCCATTCCTCGAATGAAACATCTCTCATGTTACTCGGATAGAAATGTGTCAATGAAAATGCAGGCGATTTGCCTGCAGAAAATTTGACTATTAAAGATGATATGATGTAATTCAACTAAGGAATTATTAAAGACCTTCTCCAAAATTTTAACCTATTTTCACCTATAGTGCTTCTAAGTCATGTTTTAATTGGGCGAAGAGAGCTGAATGAACTCTCTATAGTGTTTGATGTGCAGGGCTGCGGAAACAAAATCAGTACCGCCTTTCTAACGCTTCGAAAAACAATTCACTCTTTTTTAAAACGTCGATGGCATCTGGCGCTTCTTTTACCTCATTCTACATTTTGAACCACATTTCCCTTTCTCCTTCTATGCCTTCCAAATTGTAAAAAGTTGCACAAGAGGAAGTATTTCCATTCCATTCCTCGAATGAAACATCTCTCATGTTACTCGGATAGAAATGTGACAATGAAAATGCAGGCGATTTGCCTGCAGAAAATTTGACTATTAAAGATCATATGATGTAATTCAACTAAGGAATTATTAAAGACCTTTTCCAAAATGTTAACCTATTTTCGCCAATAGTGCTTCTAAGCCATGTTTTAATTCGGCGAAGGGAGCTGAATGAACTCTCTATAGTGCTTGATGCGCAGGGCTGCGAAAACAAAATCAGTAGCGCCTTTCTAACGGTTTGAAAAAACAGTTCACTCTTTTTTAAAACCTCGATGACATCTGGCGCTTCAAAAGAACCTTATTCTACATTTTGAACCACAATTCCTTTTCTCCTTCCATGCCTTCCAAATTGTAAAAAGTTGTACAAGAGGATGTACTATCATTCCATTCCTCCAAATGAAACATCTCCCATGTTACTCGGATAGAAATGTGTTAATGAAAATGCAGGCGATTTGCCTGCAGAAAATCGGACTACCAAAATGATACGATGTAATTCAAGTAAGGAATTATTAGAGATCTTCTCCAAAATTCTAACCTATTTTCACCAATAGTGCTTCTAAGCCATGTTTTAATTCGGCGAAGGGAGCTGAATGAACGCTCTATACTGCTTGTTGTACAGGGCGGTGGAAGCAAAACAAGTAGCGCCTTTCTAATGGTTGGAAAAACAATCTGGCCCTTCTGAAACACCTACATCAATGTGTAAACGGCATAAGTCTATAAGTACGAATTCATCCAGATTTTTGCCTCTGAGAGGTAGATCATGTGTGCCTGAAAAAATGACGCAGGAAACAACTAGGACAGTACTTTTTTGTTTTTTGCTGTTAATTTTTGCGAAGGCTGCTGAAGTAGGATGTCCACTGGATCGGCGTCCATGAACGATTTTGCAGATTCCATTACAGCCTTATGCCCGTGGGTCTGTACATGGGCTTTGTAATAATCGTGCATGTCCTTGTACTTAGTGAAAGGTCTGATTATGAAAGAACCCCAACCACCTCTCACCATGCTGGCGGTGGAAACAATTCACAATATTTACAGAAAGCACCTTTGAGCCACCTTGAGTAAGCTAACCATGGTGAATATGTGTCCAACCAGTGGTTATTGAATTTCCTATTGAGGTGTTTGGTATCTGTCGCAAAATCGTAGTTCTTCGAAGGTACCCAGCCATTTTCCAGAGAAAGTTTTTTCTTATCAACCGGCATAGTGGTCGGCAGGCTGACGATATTTCCAATACCATCTTCATGACAACCGTCGTCTTCAGTTTTACTTTCCCTGTCTGTCACCGTGGTTTGAACCATAAAATAAAGCCTCGCAGTCGTAGTGTCTGAAGCAGAGGGTGGTTGTACTTCCTTGCCCTCGTCGCTGCTTCTGGTTCTGGTACTTTTCTTTCGTTTTAAATTAACTGCAAAAAATAAAATATAACTTTTACTAAACGTTGGTGTGGACGCGGCATAACATGCCAACATAGATACCCACATAAACGTCAATACTTACCATTGTTACCAAAAAACTTTCTAATATCCATTTTTGTATAATTTGCAATAAAGTAGATGGCACCAAACAACAATGTTTACTGTCGTAAAAATTGCACACATTTGTGACTCTTGCGTGAATGTAACTTAACTGCACTGACTCTGACCGATATGCGCGCGCTCTTATATATGTACGAGAAAATAGCTTCTGAAATATTCTCGTGGTTGATGCGTCGTGAAATGAGACGAGATTATTCTAGAATGCTCCTTATTGCCACGAGCTAACTATACATCCAGCTGTGTAAAGTCATATCAACTACAACCTGTACGTGTACAATACACCTACAGGTTGTAGTTCTTATGACTTTAACAGCTAGCGCGACGGTCTCTATTTCGTAACTAGTTTCTTTCAAAATGTTGACATGTTGACACCAACAAACAACCTATCAATCAATTTTTTAGAAATTTAGTGTTTATTTTTTTCTGTTTTATTTTAAATTTTTTCCACCTTGGAAGGGGAGGGGGGCTGCACTGGAATATTGAACCTTCTTTAAGGAACGAAGGTAAATTTGTTAGTTCCAGAAGTTGTAGGCCCAGAACGGTTACGAACATGTAAAATGAACTACCACTATTAGAGGCAGTAAGAATTCCATGGAAGTCAAAGCGATCGATGCACAAATGTGGGCTTTAGTATAACTTCAGTTAGAAGAATTCTGAAGACAAGTATATTTTAGCTCCATCACGTTATTTTTGTGCACGAGCAGTATGGAACTGACCCTCCGAAAAGATTGCAATTTTGTAATTCCTTTCAGAATCAATTTCCTTTGGATCAATATTTTTAAATTGTGAATTTTTTAGCGATGAAACAAAATTCTCAAACAATGGTAAAGTGAATAGGTATAAGCGCTCTAATACGCACGAGAGGATCTGCACTGGATATGTGGTGTGGATTTTCAAAGAATGGCTTTTGTAAATATTTGGTGTGGCATACAATGTTAATATATTATTGGACTAGATTTCGCCCATGAAAATTTAACTGGACGTTGTTACTTGGATTACAACAAACATTTTACCCGCATTGTTGAAAGATCAATGACTCAGTTGCGCCAAATACCATATTTTGGACAACCGGTCGGATAAAATAGGGAATCCATAAGAAACTATGTAACATTGAGTGCTATTATAAAATTCTTGTTTATTAGAATACAAAATAATCATTAAGCAATAGATCAAAAATTGTGATTGTCCTCCTCGTACCTATTTAGTATTAGTAGCTAACTTATTCAGCCACAAGAATCACAAATAAATGGGTCATCTTCCTCTACAGCAGTCGAACATGCTGCATGCGCCCATCTGTGACAGCCACTATACTGAATCCAACCTTCAATGCAAACCTCATGTATCCTGTTCTTCGTCAGATGACGACTTCACTGGACTCCAAGTGTTATTTTCTTTGCTTTTTAACGTTTAGGTTTCACCACAGGCATAGATTTCTTAGGTGCCAAAACTGATTTTTATGGTTTATATGCTTTTTTCAGATTATTTCCTGTTCTTCAGCTTCCAATTATGATTTGTATGGCGTTCACGAAAGTATTACAGTTTTACCTCTTCTCTTATCTTCTTTGTTTTCCTTTATCCTTCCTCCTTCTTGGGGGAAGGCATTAGCTTCTTCGGAAAAATTTCAAAAGTTGAAATAGACGGCTGGAGCTTGGCATTTGGCATTGTACCACATGAACATGTTGATATATGGGGCTCCGCAGTTGACATTGTACCTATTCCCCGGCTCCGGCGTTTCCTGTTGCACAGACACGTCATCAACCGCTTTTCAGCGGTCTCTGAATGCACAGATGGTCAGAGAATATATCTCTGTTGAAGGGATATATCCCGATTTTTAAAATCTCTTCATTGCGGTTTGCATTGTAGCTGCTCTTGTAACACCAGCGTTAAATAGTTTTCCTATCTTGTCACACATCGTTCAGAGTACCGATGGTGTAATGAAAGTCACATCAAGTGGCTGTAGCCGATGTGTTGTATGTAGAGCAAAGCATAATAGAATGATATGTTTTTCCCGTACAACACTAATAAGGTCTAAGCTTTTTGCATGGAAATTGTGGCTATCAAGAAGTAACAGCACCGGATTTTCAGGTATGGGATCAGAAAACTCAACGAACACCTGGTGCCAAACATGGATGTCTCCATGTTAATCCGGCCACTCTCATGGTATATCGCCGAGAGGGTATCATCCATCAAACGGGGATTTTCCTTCTTTCTAGAGAATACAAACATTGTGGACATACAATTTCCTGCAGCATTTATACAGGTTTCAGCTGGTACAACTACCTCTCTCTCAGCCGATGTTAAACTGCCCACTTGTTTTCGACCACGAGGAGCTAGTATGTTGGAGGGTTGTTGTGCACTATTAAGATGACAGTATCATCTACATTGTAAATATCGTTGGGTGGACTACTGCTATACAGTTGAAGTCTTTTGCACGTGTCATTGATGTTTTTTAGGATCATGCAGAGCTAGTCTAAGATGCCTATTAAGAAAACCGTAAAGCCACTCCCAGCTATCTTCTTTGTCATGTTAAATACATGGCAAATATTATTTCACTCAGTTAGGCCAAAGATTTTCTTCTGAAGTTAATATATGTTCAACCAATTCCTTTCCTTGGTCTTCTGAAAAAACAGTTTAGTATCGTCCTAGCTGTTTTTCAGCAGCTGCTTCAGAAGACAACCCCTTCTGTGGAGCCTCGGTTATTATTCCCTTCAGAGCAGTCTGAGGAACGTTGTAGGCTTTAGATGCAATCCTGTCTAAAACTGCTTGAATTGCTCCAGCTATGCTCGTCTCGGACCAGCTCTGTCTTTCAGTTTTTCTTTGAGAGCGCCCCATTTTGACAACTGAAAATAAAGTAATAGTTCTTTGACAGTGGTTCAAAACGGACGTCTCCGTTTTGACCTACATTTACTGGCTCCCATTTGAACAGTCCACGACATAAGATAGAAAACATGGCGTCTCCTCATTTCGACGTAAGATATATTATCTATTGCAATGTCAAAATAATGTCTTAAAGCTACAGAAAGCAATGCTGTACTTACTACAATTGATTGTCTATGTTTAACTCTTATAGGTGCAACTAAAAACTAAAGTGAAATTGAAAGATTTTAACAAGAAAATTTAAAAACAGTTCAGAACGATAACTAGCGTATGTTGCGTCCACCAGTCAACTCATACTGGTATAATGGCAACCAAGGATAGTAATACCATGCCTTAACACAAATAGCAGCGCTCATCATAGAGAAACCGAGTGTCGCCATATGAGCCGCCGTCCCCATTTTGGACGACTCTATCCTACGACACAAACTTTGTTACCAACGTGACGGTTGTTCTGCTCACCACAGTTTGTACTGTTAGGAATTCCTTAAATAATGGATTTAGAGGAAATTGTATTGGAAGAGGTATGGCATGGTCACCTGGACGTTGTGATTGCTTGCTTTGAAAGAGCGAGATCTAGAAATATACCGAGCTCCAGCAGTAAATAAGGATGATATCCACAATAGAATAATCGAGGCTTGTACATGAGTTATACGTGATACACTTGCTTGAGAGCGACGATCGTTTTCAAAGCGAATTAGAAAATGTGTGGATGTAGAGGGAGGTACTTTTAAACGTTAACCGAATTAAATAAAACTTTTCTGTTTATTTTTTGTCGTTTTTCAAATGTACTATAGTACAATTTGTACAATGGACGCTGTTCTTGTTAAGTACTAATATATGTAATTAATACTGTGAAGCTGTTAGTTACTACAGTACGAGATCAACTTGAAAGAACGTGGCTGTAATACATGCATGCTGGATTGTTTCAACCATTTTTAAAGGAACCAATTATGTAACTGTATAATTGCACTATATTAAATATTTTTTCCACTACTAGTAGTAGAAGATGCCATTATTTATGTCGTTTTCGGGTTAAGAAGATGAATTTCTCTCCTAGTAGGAGATAATTTTTCATTAGCTCCTACTAGGAGATAAAAACAACAATTGACGATAGTGACATTCCTTGATACATTTTTACGTTGATGACAGCTGCAAAATTTGTTGGTTAATTTAGTAAATTTTGACAATCACAAAGAAAAGTAATCGTTTTTTAGTAGGAAAGAACGTTAGAAAAGCGTTAAATTTCGCGCCACGACCGGATAATAATAGTAATTTGTCGTACTGGATTTTCCCAGCTTCTTTTCTAATTTCGGGAGGAGTACAATCACCATCATTTTGACAAATCGTACAAATAATAAAATTAAAAGTAAAGTCAATGTCAAATTTCAATTGTTTTCTGTGAAAAACTACCTTGATACTTATTGGATCGCTTTTAATTCAAAAGAAATGCAGAAATTATTGTTGGAAAATTCGTTAAATGTTCTAGTAGTGGAAAAAATAATATATAAACCGCGGTACAGAAGCTTTTTCTTAGCCTCACAACTTATTCCCCTCGATGCTGCGCATCTCGGGATCATAATAATGTTCGGCTAAGAAAAATTGCTTCTGTACCTTGGTGTATAATTACTAATATTTATTACTTTTATTTTTATTTTTTTAATGTACCTTCTCAAGTAGAATGGTATATGTTTTTTAAATATTTTAGTATTTTATAGGCATATCACGTTTATACAAAACGGTTAGTACACTTTACAATTATAACTTCGCATAGTTAGTTTGCAGTTTTAATATTAACATTAGTTTTTACCGACTATTTATTACATTGTTCTAAGCATAACTAGATCCCATAATGAATTTGTTTCTTATTGTAGTTGTAATATTATGTTTACCTTGTTCGGCTGCGGTTCTCGGTTTCTGAAGAAATTTTAATTGCTTCTGATTTGTCGCTAGCTGAAATTTCTACTTAAAAATGTGAATGGACTCGAGCAATGATAAAAAAGTTAATTTCTGTTTCAATGGATCCTACTTTTGTATATCAAATATTAATTTTCTTTCACAACGAAAGAGGTGATTTGAACTACAAAAAAACAGTGCTAGATACAGCTGAAACGTGCTGGGCACAAAAGCAGTCATAATGAATGCGAGTTTATAAAATTCATGAAGGTGCCGTGTAACTCCATCAAAGTTTAATGCATTTATACAGAGAGAACAAAAAATCTTACACCTGTATGCTAAGTTACCATCCACCCACATACTAGTCTGATATTTACGAGCGCATACAAACGCCCTAAATCACAACTAGACAAAATAACAAAATTTTATACTCTTCTACGAGCTTTTTGTGTAAAGCAATTAAACGCATTAAAATATTTTTCCCATAATTTACCGTTTTTTGCCCGCCGGACGTTCCACTTTCGTAATGTTTTGTCTCTCTTGGTTCTTTCTGGATATAAATATGTAAAAAGAGGGTAATGGATATGGGATATAGACCATTTTTCTTTTAGTAGATGACCATCATATTTTTCATTGGGCTAGCGCACTTCGGGCAGCTCAAACATTATGCTTCACGCTCTAACTATAGACGTACGATTCTGTAGAGGGCTTTCGATCAAAATTTATGAGCAGATGAAAACGTATTTTTTCTTTTTATGGATAAGATCAACCAAGTTGATGATTTACAATTATTATTAAGAAAAGCTAGCTCATATGATATTTAAAGCTTATTTTCTGATATATACAGGGTGCTTTCAAGGTGGTACATATATTCTTTAGAGTCTTAATAAACAATTAAAGTTTTTATGTACGAATCCTATAATTTGACTTGTTCTTTAACATTCTGAAAATGTACACACTAGTTTTGAAGTATCCTGTACGAGTAACGAGCTTGAGAAACGAAAATTATATCAGCATTTTTTTTAAGTAATTTTTTTATTATTAGGTTTATTTATTTGAACTTAAACTGTATATAATTATATACCAGTGTATTTTTCTGTACAATAATTACACTTTGCTTCTACTGTATTTTCAAAATAGTGGGAGTTCATATCGAAGGATGGTTTTGAGACGCGTTGATTCCTTTTCGCATTATTTCTGTAAAATGAAGCTATTGATTTCTGTTCCACTTTCATTAAAATCTTCTTAAATTAGAAGTATTTTATGGACTTTACAGTATTAGAAAGCGGCAGTTACAAAAAAATACCAGTTACAGAAAAACATAAATTAAGAGTGCAATGAAAATCTGATAATTAAAATATCTGCTGAAAGTTTTCCATAGATTCCCGTTGTCATCTAAAAAACATTTTCCTTTGCTTACATTGGCCATCCTGAAATGTAAATAATATGTATCTTTGTACACGAAAGCTTCTTGCTGTAGTTACAATTTAAGTCCAAGCGTATTTAGTTGGGTTAATAACGAAAAAAGTTACAATTAAAAGAAGATATTCCATTTTTCTTTGGCCACCTGGTATGTCTTAGAACAACCTTGGAATGCAATGCTATGTAGGAAGCGGCTAGTTGTGTTATGCAATGGATCTTATTTAATTTTGGTATGATAACAAAACAAGTGCCAGATAACGGTGAGTCATGATGTGTAACCGTAGACCAGTTAGTAGCATAAAAATCTATGGAAGTTACTTTATATTCCACTTTTTGGAAAAAATAAACCAAGAAATACATTTCTGAATTCAAAACTGAAAGTAATTTCTTTTTCTTGTTAGAATCTGCATTTTCTAATTACATTTTTCCCTTCTTTGGTTGCGTTTGGTTGTGGTTCATTCATTTCATGCCAAATTAATTCGCAAGAAGAGATCGTTAGTTTTAAGTTCTAACCCTTCTTTTTTAGTTCTTCTACTTTTGACATTTAAGTATTTTTACTTTACTGCAAGGAACGTATCGACTTAGCGAATCGGAAGTGCAGGTTTGGATTAATTAATAATTTTTTAACGATAGCTAATTAGCAATTTTAAAACAGGGAAGTTGTAGAGAGCTTTTGTACAATCACACGGTAAATCAATTGTAAAACCGTTCTAACAATATTTTTCAAAACAGCATTTTTCGAAAAAGGCTGTGAGGATTTTGATTAAATTTTAGTATATCGTAGAGACACAAAAGGCCTACAAAGTAGTCTTCTACTTACTACAAAGGATTGTTTGTGAAGCCTTCTACAAATTTTCTCAGATTTCGAGGTTAATCCCTCGTTACTCAAAATCCGTTGATTCTATACACCTATACATTAAGATATTTAGTGATCCTTAAGCATTAGCATTAGAAATATTAAAAATACATAGTTTTGATTACATTTCTTACTCGATAATGGACTTCAAGACCTACGAAACCACTATTCATTTATTGAGTGACCTTGTTTCTATGAATTTTAGAAAACTGTAGGTTTCATGGCCTATGCTTGTTTTTGTTAGCAACAGTATGCAACTGAGGCAATAATAAAGCTAATTTTACGTACATTTAGAATGTACAATGTAATCGTGGTTATCCATTTAAAAATCAAAAGTTAATATCCCATCCGGTATAACCGGAAGTGATACTAGCCCACTGTAAATACACAATAATGAAGATGAAATATCTGTTTGTTCCTATGTTTGGAGATTATTATTGGATGTATGGGATAGTCCAAGCGGAAAGCTTACATAATTTTCTTTTTGAATTTTTATTCTCGAGAGTAGCCCAAAACGAGACTGCTTTTTAAGTATCGTTTTTCTTCTGCAACGGCGCTTACTGTTTAGCGCTCTATGTATAGTGAACGTTAATAGATTTGACCAGTTCTTTTCGCCCACGATCTCATCTATCGAGTCTATCGCTGCCCCCGAGGGCCCTTCGACTGGAATATCGGCCGTTATTGGCGTGACGTGGGTTCGACGGCTCTACCCCCTGGTCATACACCACCGCACCATAAACTACTCGCCTCCCGCTGTTACCACATCTAAATTCCCTTAAAATTTGCCCACAAATGTCTTTTCTCTCTTCCCGCACAACTAGAATTACTAGTGGTTTGGTTTATGGCTGTATTTGTAGATGATTTTACTGTGTACATATTTGCCCGGCAATTACCCCATATTTACCAGTCGTTTTGTCATAAATCATGTTTACTTTGCGTCTTTAAACGGAAACGGGAAAGAGATGGGTTGGTTTGTTAGTCCCTGTCAGGAAACTTTCGGCATTGTTCGTTGCTTGTCATTGTTGTGATTTTTTCTTGTAAATCTTTGACAGGTTGTACTACTACATTTTTGGAAATGACTAAGACATCACATTTAAGAAAAATTCTTATTTCTTTAAAACAAGAATGCCCATTTCAGTTTTCTGCGGCTTTGGATAGCACTGTTCATAGTTATCGACAATTCTTGTAAATATAGCATTTTCCCATTACTCCAGCTATCAAATAACTGATTATACGAATAAAATTATTCTAATTTTATGTTATGTTTATTCGAATTATACAGCTTTACAAGAAGTAAATCTTCATGGAAAAATTTATGCCGATCGTCCAGTCAGATTACTTTTATTTTAAGCCTTTTTAAGTTTATGTAACCAGTTTTATAATAGTTCGGCAATAATTCCTAGCAAACGACTTTACTTATTTGTTATTCAGAAGCTTTATGAATGCCTATTCAAATAATACGATAGCTATTTGCATAATTCAATGTTAATCCGAATAATTCGATAATTATTCGCACAACGTCATAATCACTTAAATAATAATAATTTATATAAAACCACGCTTGTTCAAACATTTCGTTTTTGTCACATTATTTCTAACAAACAGTACTTACATATATGAATAATTCGATGTTTATGGGAATAGTGCGTTTAGCTATTCGAGTACTTATTGGCTATTCGAATAGTCCAATATTTATGTATTTAATTCGATAGTTAGTCATAGAATAATTCGCTGATTAATTAATAATTAATGCAATAATTCGGCATTCATTCCAATAATTTTATAGTTATTCGAATACATATTCTGATATTTATTCGAGTAAATCAATTACTAACCCACAACCAACCAAATAATATGCTTCAACGAATTTACCTGAACTTATTAAGTTATTCGACATTTATCCCAAAAATTTATAATA
>JABXWE010038294.1:0-16544 GCA_014611495.1 Limonius californicus
TTCCATCATCCGATAGTCTACGTCAGAGGTTCGTTTACTTATTCCATAGGATTAAACTTGTGGGGTAGTAGAAGCAGCCGACAGTACTATTTCGGCAGGATAGGGCTACGATTCTGTACGAGATGATACGAAATATTTCGAGCCGATGCAAATGTATAGTATTTATAAAATTAATACTATTTTTCTGATGTAGTTACTAATAAAAAGATAAATTTTACAAATTGAAGAAGTGCAAATTTTTAGTCCTGTCAATGAAGACTTATAACAAAATATGAATTTTAATTTTTAGAGCATAACAAAGGTAGATCTTTCTTTACGAAACCATTGACTAGAAATTCATCAATTTTAATATACCATCTCATATTCTATTGTATATGTTACACTAAATGTAAACAAATCGGAGATTATGCCTAATAATCGGTAATTATTCATAGCCAGCAGTAGATATGGTAAATGTATTAAAAAATTTTATGGTAACGAATTTCTTACATTTACCGCCAATTATATATAATATCTAGTACATAGTGTTAATGTAATGAAAAGATTTAGGCCTAAGCTAATTTAATCCTACCTAACCTAACCTTATTTTTATGTTCTCTCACTTTGCTCGGTACTTTAAACTTAAAAAATGAAGGTATTCAGAATTACTTGCAAAATTTATCAGCAACAAAAGGAAAAGATTACTCAATATGGTTGGCCACATGGAAAATAAAACAACCTCAGGTTAGAATACCTCCCATTCGAATAGAAGACAACAACTGGACCAGAAGCGCCATGAAAAAAGCTCAAGCTTCTACCAAATATCTTACCAAACTGTTTACACACTATCCTTCTGTACATCCATAGAATAACGAAGACGAATTATATGAGTCCTTACAGGCACCTCCGCAAATGGTAAATTCGGCCACGGCGACCTCGCCGAAAGAAGTGCTGTACATAATCCACAAGAAACTAGCAGTTAAAAAAGCTCCAGGTTATGATCTCATTATATACTACTAAGAGAACTCCCAATAAGAGGAATAGTACTCATACCAGCAATCTTTAATGCAATCCTACGACTAGGACACTATCCTCTCTAGTGGAAACTCGCATAGATAATACTAATAGTTAATCCAGACAAACCACCATGCGAGATAGAGTCCTATAGACCCATTAGTCTGCTTAATGTATTACCTAAGGTATTCGAAAAGTTACTATTAAAGAGATTAAGACCGAGCATAGCCAACAATAATTTAATCCCTCCTCACCAATTCGGGGTTTTAAGCGAAAAATTCTACGACAGAGCAAATACATGGAATTGTAGACATTTCTATCAAGAATTACAAGCAAAGACATGCTGCTCGGCAGCATTCTTGGACATCTCAAGAACGTTTGACAAGGTGTGGTATGTGGCCAATACCATAAAATCAAACAAACATTACCTTACCCATACGTCTTACTACTCAAGTCATACCTCGCAGACAGAATATTCCAAGTGAAATTACCCAGTGGGAACACAGAGCTCTTACCTATAAAAGAGATTCCACAAGACAGTGTTCTCGGTCCTGTGCTTTACACGTCAGGCCTACCAACAAATGCAAGAACAACGACATCAGCATTTACGGCCGACACTGCAATACTGGCGTCCCACTCAGATGCAAGAGAACTTAAAGTGAAGGTCAATTGTGGTTAGCAAAGTGGCGAATTCGTGCAAATGGAAATAACTCGGTTCACATTACATTTACCAATACAAGAATAACATGTCCCAAAGTTTTCCTAAATAACAAACCAATACCTCAAGTAAATACCGTGAAGTACCTACCTTAGAATGTACCAACTGGCGTACACACATTTGGAACAAGAAAAACAATTACACTTTTAACTAATCAAACTTTACTTACTCATGGGGAGAAAATCAGAATTGACTATGGAGAACATTACTCGTATACAAAAGCAATCCTAAAACCAATATGGGTGTATGTCATGCAACTTTGGGGTACAGCCAGTGCTTCAAATATAGAAATATTCCAAAGATTCTAATATAAAGTATTTAGAATCATCAGCGATGCCTCTGGTTTGTACGAAATTCAATTATATAGCGGGATCTCAACATGCCTCAGGTTAAAGAAGTAATTCAATCCAACAGTACAAAACATTTAAGGAAACTAGAGAACCACCCAAATACCTAGCCAACATCCTGGATAATAGTTCATCATTGTCACGATTGAAGAGAATCAATCCTGTAGACTTACCTGTCTTTTCAGGTTTCTTATTAAGTATATATTAAAAATAATTATTTAGATAGTGAACACAATGTATATATATATATATATATATATATATATATATAATACTAGGTAGAGCACATAGTCAAAATTATAAATGAATTAGAGCGAGATGATTGGATAATCCTCAATACACGTCATAATATTTGTTGTAACAATTACTTAATATTCCATGAGAATAGATTGGAATTATACTAAGGGCCGGTCTTTCAATGTTCCGATAAAGTTCTAGACAAGTTAACAGTCAAATTTACTCTTCCTGTTACGCTATTTTCTGTGTTTCAATCGTTCGATAGTCTACGTCAGAGGGTAGTTTACTTATTCCATAAGATTAAACTTATCGTGTAGTAGAACCAGCTGACAGTACTATTTCGGCAGGATAAGGCAGCTACGAATGTGTACGAGATGATACGATATATTACGAGCGGATGTAAATGTAAATTAAGTGTTTATAAAATTTATTCTATTTTTCTGGTGTAGTAACTAATAAATAGATATATTTTACAAATTGAAGAAGCGGAAAATTTTTGTCATTTAAATGCAGACCGCGGACTCTTCGTCGTAATCATTTTTATTTTTCGTATGTTTTCAACTTTTCCAATGATTTAAATTAAAAAAAAACCACTGTTCAATCATTATTGGAAGAAATTCAAATAAGTTACACCAAATAAAGAAGAACTATATGTATAGTTATGTAAACAAAATTGTTTATATTTCATAAACCATTGTGTAACACCAATGGAACAGGTTAGTTTATGTAAGCGGTTCATTATATTATATTACTGCAGGTGAAATTAGCGGTGTTAGTAATGCGAGTGCAGAAAAAATGACTATAAGGGTTACACATACAATTGAAAAATTAAATCCCATAGTTTACTAACAACTACGACAAATGACGTTGAGTAACGTCCTTCACGCCCCCTGGCGTTTGGTAAACAAAATATCTTTGTATAAGTCACTTCTTTTAAGATACTGCTTTCTTTTCCGCACCCCACTGTATGGAACTTGTCACACATTCGTTATACCCAGTTGTAGTTAACCGGTAAGAATTTGGCCAATAGCTAACCAATAGGATAAGTATCGAAAGACGCAACAACTTTGTCGGGTAGCTTTATCTTAGGGGTTAGTTTATAACGCGTGAGACTAATAACTATCGGAGACTTTTATCGGAACATTGAAAGACCGACTCTAAATCTCATTTTCTGCAACCTATTCAGCAAAATCATATTAAACTAAGTAACATTTATTTCCACTATAACTACTGTCCACCGTATCAAAACCGTAAACTTACATAAATGTCATTTTTTGAATCCTAGTTATGTAGAAACCTTTTGGGCATTTTACCTTTTAAAAATAACTAATAATTTTGTCGTTTGAAAAGCACGCATCACCCTCTTAAGATGAAAACCTGCATCAATATCGTTTTTGTCTTACTTAGAAAGAGGTGTTAAAGTGGCCATTATTGAGATTTTATCTTATAAAAATCACCCTCTAAACTATGAAAAATTGTAGAAACTCAATTTTATCGCTTAACCATAAAAGATATGCTAAAACTGTCCTCACTGGCTGTTTATCTTAAGTACTTTTCATCCCATAAACAGTGAACATTATATAAATGTTATGATTCGCACCCTATTTAGTAAGAGTAAGTTTAACCCGCCCATTGTTTAACGTATCTGAAAATAAAATTTGAAAATGTAAGGCCTCCTAGCGAGTATTGTAAGCTGATGTGACATTATGACGTTCATACAAATAATACATTTTTGTAAATATGCAGACATGTTTTAAGTATGGGAAAGTTTCAGAAAGTTCTTTCGCTAATTTTCGTACGTACTTTACCTTGCAGTGAAATGTTACTTAGGTGATATTTCAATTTGTCGAAATCGTAGTGTTGATGAATTTTGCGCGTAAATACGCTTCTAAATAGCTAGCGGATTTCTTACTTCACAAAGTTTATAATGAATTAATTTAATTTACTTTGCAATGTCGGTGGCGTTACGTGAGTGTTTAAAATTCTACGTGACTGCTCGGATCCGAGCGGATGAATTTGTTGGCCTATACCAACTTGTGGTTACACGTGTCCTTGTTTGCACAACCATTTTATGGATTAACATTAACGCTATCTATGTAGATGTTTCGATTTTTATATTAAGTGCATAAAATCATTTTTGTCCTTTAACTATTTTTCAAATGGCATTTTAATTGTCATCATTACGTAGAATTATTTCAAAGGAAATTAAAAGATCCACATTAATATCTCACAAACCTCTGCCGATCGTTTGGGTGTTATTGATTTCCTTCCTATTGGATCGATTCACGACTGTATTTAACGGGTTAATCGACCGTAATGTTTTCTAACCAGTAGACTGGCTGGTCGCTGTATTATGTCACGTACAGCCAATTTGGTTGTTTTTATTTCTAATAGTCTCAACTAATATATAATATTAAATAGGGGCGTGGTGGTAGCTCAGTTGGTAGAGCGCTCGCTTTCTGAGTAAAACGGCGATTCTGGCTTGGGTTCGACTCCCTACCATTACAAAGTACCGTATATCAATCTTGTACTGCAATCCACGACACACAGATTTCCAATCTGACTTGCAACTCTGGGATATTAATGCTTAAACCTGCTCTGGAATTTCTGTCGCTTGGATTCGACTGTTAAGTGTACGTGCCCCGTATTACTACCATAGCGCTGAGGAGAAATACGTGGCAGAGAAGACGCTGATGCCCAATAGTGGGACGTGAAAGGCTATTCATGATGAGGACGAATATATAATAGAATTACGAGGCATATTCAGAAATTAAGAGCCGAGTGCCTGTAAACCAAACAGGAAAGGATAAAAAAATGTATTATGTTTAAATCTTAAATACACTACTAAATTACTTGTTTACATTATTATCATTCGAATTTAAACAGTTATCTTATCGTGGTGCATGTTTCTGTATACCTTTGTCACAGATGTTTGCCGCTTGCAACGAACGCCAATTTTGTATCGTCGTCTTGAGGTCGTCCTCGCCGAGAAAACGGTTGCGGGTTCTTAATAAATTCTTAAGACGGAGTAGAAGGGGATACTTAATCGGCCCTAAGTCGGGAAAAATTTTCCAATCGAATTGTTCAATGAATAGCACAGTGCTAGCTGCTGCGTACAGTCGGGCGTTATCGTGCAAAAACACGACTGCAGAGGCCAGCTATCTTTTCCTTTTGTTTTGAATTGCTCTCTTAACTTTCTTAAGGTCTCACTATAGACGTCTGTCGTGTTAAGTTCCAGGATATTAATCGCTCTTCCTGTCCCAAAAAACAGTAGTCACAAGCTTTCGGTTCTGAAACGTTTGCTTGAACTTTTGGTTTTGGGTGGACTCGCATGCTTTCACTGCATTGATTGTTGCCTGGTTTCAACATTTGTGTAGGAAATCCAAGTCTGCGATGCAGGGATGTGGGGACAGAGACCATCGCTTACACAAAGTTTGTGCTACTGTAGTCGGTTCTGGACAATTTCAAACAGTAACGTTTGCACATTTTGAGGAAAGTTTCTGACCATTTTCGTATTTTGTTGTACACTTTTTGCACACGATCATCGTGTCTGTGCCACTTCGTTCCTCATCGTGCATGTTTGTTCGGCCATCACAGGAGTTTGTACACCAGTTTCTGACCTTTTATTTACTAATGATGCCGTCGCACATTTGATGGTAAAGTTTGATACCGCTATCGTTTGTTGCATTTGTACTTTGCAGAATTTTCAAACGTAGTTTTCATTTTAGCGACAGAACCACGGTAAAGTGACGTGTGGCTAGCTCATCAGCTACTAAAGTACCAAATACACCAAACTCACTGTATCCTTTATGCCGTAGGAATATTTAAACTGCCTTTAGTTTCTAAGTCAGCTGCGTACATTTTATTGTACTCCTGGTTTATTTCTTATTAATTTGAATTTGTACTGATAGAATTGATGAGTAGTTGTTTGTAGCCAGGAAGCCGTTCAGTAGTTAGCGGTTACTATTTTTCCTGTACCGGTTAAATAAATACTAGCTGAACCCGTGGGATATGCCCCATGCTTTGTATAATACGTCATTTTACAAATTAATGAAGACGCTCTTCTTGGATCTAACATACAGCTAATGTGTTTAGTACTTCAAAAATGCACAAATAGTTCGTAATTTATGTCTTTGGTATATTATTAAAAATGAAAATATATTTCTTTTCGTATAGTTTCAGCGAGCTGAATGAAAATAGGATGGCAATATTTTTATGGCAATTACATTCTCTCTAAGGGTAGAGGCTTAGAAGGGTGTACTAGCTAAACCCTTTAGATCAGGTGTAGATGTTAACTTAAATATTTTGTATACTATAGAAGGATAAATTTTAGTGCATTTAGAATGCACTCCGATAAATCAACTGTATCTTAATACCAGTAGAAAAGACGTAGTTTAAAGAAAAAGGATGATATGATTCTTACTCAATATTGTTATCTGGAGAATAGCTAGTATGGAAAACGTATTGTAAGAGAATACAGGGTGGTTCATTTGTGGGAATGAGAAATCACGTAAGACTTCGAGGAATATAACTATACAGCCTATAAACCAACTGTCTGCATCGAATAGAAATTTGTGCTTGTCCGATACATACAAAAATACATGGTGATTACTTTATCGTGTAACAGGTAGGTAGGCTACACAATTTGCAGCAGTTTGTATTCATACATAGCTTAGTAAACTTTACATTGTATAAATAAATAAAAATCAAAGTAGTTACGTTGGATGTACTAAGAAGATACAATGAAACTATTTACTAATAAATAAGATGCAGTTTTGCAATAGGTACATTTACATATTTATTTCTTATAAGTCAAACTTAATAAACACAGAGAAAGCCAAGATAACATAAAAATATGTTGACGTAACAGTAAAATCACCAATAAAAATAAATTAAATAAAAACGAAAAAAAAACACTACTTAATGAGGCAATAAATGTTTAAACTGCCGTCCACCTTGCTGTTCACATAAGTCAACCCGCTGCAAAACACGAGTTAGTATGTGTGGATGACTGATTCATGATATGACATGGTTCAAGAATTCTTTCATGAAAATCTTCCTGAGCTTCTACGGGAGTTTCGTAGATGTCGTTTTTTACTTAACCCCAAAAGAAATTTAACGGAATCAAGTCCAGAGTTCGCGGTACCAAGGATAAGTTGCACCTTTTGGAATTAAATTAAATTGCTTATGGTAAATGTGGCGGGGAGACCAGAAGGCAGTTCTGCACACTGCTGTCACTTTAACTCTGTTAGGGGTAGTTAGTGACGTGGCGTATTAACCTAGGGGGACTGACGGTTTTCGGTACTCTCCGGTGTACCGCGGGTTGCAGCGTTACAGTGAAGATTTCGGTCACCCATCCAAGTAGACACCGCGCGGATCGTTCCTTAACTTTCAGTACTGTTTTATCAGTGCTCGCGCTTGTCCTTCACGCTGCTTCCCATACCTCTTGCAATTAATCTGTTATGGAAAGTTTCATCTTGGTAGTTTCTTACAATTGTATGGAAGTGGGTAGGTGTTCCGTCATTTTGAAACCACATACGCTGTCTAAGTAAAAGTTGAGGCAAATTCTGAAAAATGTAAATGCATTTTCCTATTTAAACTGCCTTTAAAGAAGTGGGTCCCAACGACAGAGTTGTCAACGATACCACACTACACATTGACAGTAGAAAATTCTTTGTGTTTTCCGAATCCAATGTGGGTTATCTTATGAATAGAAATGGCAAATGTGTCTATTTATACACCTATTGTGACTAAACGTCGCTTCGTCGGAAAATAGAATATTTCTTAAAAGAACGGATCAGTAGTAACTTCGTTTCTTAAAAATGGGCAGAAATTCACTCGACGTGGGTAATCATCTTCACTAAGGTGTTGCACTAATGTGATAAGTTAAGGATGAAACCGTCTTGCTTTTAAAATCTTAAATACTGAACTTTGGCTGAAGCCTACAGTTCGCATGTGGGGATTACCAGTTACTTGTTCGATTGCTGCCACTTTAGTTTCTACAGTTGAGATGTGTCGTAGTTTCACCTTTGGCTTCTAATACTGTCAATATTGCCGCAAATTGCTTTCCAAGCACCTAAAGGCATTGCGTGATGGAATGAGTCTATCCGGATATCTTTGTGCATATCGTCGTACTGCTCCGCCCCTCTGCATTCTCCCAAAATCAACACCATATCCGTTTTCTTGCTATTAGAATACATTGAAACTGATTGTTATTGCCGCAAGAATCTATACAAATTAACAACTTTGTATAGAAGTTTGTTAAGTTTTCACAAAACAGTAGTTGACATGTGCCTGTCCACACGACTGTTAATGTAAAAAATATTTTTACAGCTAAAAAGAAAAGCGAACTTTGAGAGATGTAGCCTACTTATTTGCTACAAGATAAAATGATCACATTGTATATGAGTTTGCTCCTTATATGGTAGATGCCTAGATGCTGTTTCTGTTAGCGTGAAGTATGAGGAAAAAAAAAGTTGAGACTGAAGAATGGATATAATATTAATACAAACCGCATTCAATTGGCTGATTTTTTCTAATTCAAGGCAGTAGTCACGAGTTAAAAATTAACGGTACGGAGTAAATTTTGACATGTTTTCGTATCGATTTTTTGAAGACAATATGAGACATAAGAAATGTCGCGGAGATAGTTTCAGGTTTCGTAAAGTAGTGTCAATATTGTGTAGTTTGACAAAATAAGTGGGACTGCACAGCGAAATGAATTTGCTTATAGGTATATTACAAGTAGGGAACACATAATTACTTTGTCATTGTGTAGTGAGAGACTGTTGTAAACCAACTCATTTATTAAGGTTTTGTACTACAAGAACAGCACAAATAGCTTCGAATTCAAATGGAATTAATGTTCAGTTGTTAACAGTATCGAGCTACTTTAACGTGCAATTTAATACCGTTTGCAACGGCATTGTTTTACGAAAACGGATCGCCAATATTGGATGTGTTTGACTAGATTTTCCTTACTGTGTGGACAGTCATTCTTTTTTTAATTTACTTTGACACAAAGGGAAAAAATGCGAGAGCATATATACGTATACTAAAGTAGTGAGAAACGTCTTTTATCCAGCCAAAGAAGAGTATCTCGGACAGTACACATCATTTATCTACGAGATCCTAACATTCCTCCAGATTAGTTACATTTTTGTGCGTCGGTACAAAAACATTCAGTCAAGAAGCTCTCCACCCTCGTCTTTTAGTATAAAAAAATCTGGCGTAGAAGAAAAGATCGGTCAGTGTCCGGAAGTAGTTTCCTGGCGATCACTTCAGCTTTTTTGGGAAAAATTATTTTGGCTGTGTAAAGATTCAGTCATGCCACTGGTCTTGCGGATGTTACTAGATGATAAAAGTAAACGTTCAGCAGGTGTTCTTCCATTAAAGAGAAGCTGATATTTCAGCGTTTTGATTCCCTCGAGATTGCCTTTATTGATAGTAATTACTAGCCCATCAAACATGAGTACAGTCAACGTTTTGCATTCAGCAAATTATTTCCACAGACACAATCCTTCTGGATACGAGACTTGCTTTCTACTAGTTAATACACGCAGATATAGTCATTTATAGTATCATTCAGGATGTTAAATTGATTGATTTAAGGTCTATTCAGACCGGCGGAGGCGGAGCGGAAGCGGAGCGTGAGCGGTTTGGTAGCGGAGCGGAGCGTTGGCGGATTTTAGATTGATAGGCATTCATACCGAAAGCGGTAGTTCGACGACGAGGTTGGTTTGGTACGGCGTTCAACTTATAAGTTAAATAGTTAAAACAATATTTATTAAAAGGTTTCTGATGATGTTCTCAAGCAGTTCAGACAGCTCCGATGAAGAGTTATTAGACGTATTAGTGGTAATAGCCTCCGAGAATGGTACCACCAAAAAACGAAAACGCCTACGAATACATGATATTCCGTCCACGAGATACGTAGATGGAGAGTTTCACATACTATTTAAAGAACTTCTAAAAGAGGACTCCAAATTTTTTGAATATTTTCGTATGCCGGTAGATAAATTCTATGAACTGTTAAACTTATTAAGAGATCATATACGAAAAAATGATACAAATTATCAAAAATCTGTAACTCCTGAAGAGAGATTTGCTGTAACCTTGAGGTACGTATTTTGTAAAATAATAGCAACCGAAAAGTATAAAACTCAAATAGTAATTTTTATTGTTAATTGTTAAGGATACATAAACCTACATAATATTATAGTAATACACTTACACACCCGTATTTTCAAAATCGGGATTTAAATATATCGATGGCGTATATTGTAGAACATCATTAACATTAGGGGTTGAAGCGCTGGAGGGGTATGATGAGGAAGGGGATGTTATAATTGTTTTAGGGGAAGTACAAGACGTGCAAGGCGTAGAAACTGTTGATGTTGTCTTTTTTTAATATTCTAATTCATCGTTAGAAATAATGTTAAACAATTTAATTTTAGTTTCAGCTTGTAGGGTGGGTGGAAACATTTTAACTGTATTGAACATACTTAAAATAATTGCTTGAGAGCTTTATTTTCTTCGTTGTTGTCCTTTTTCGTTTTAGTTTTTTCTTTTTCCCCGAGGTATGTAACCAGAAGGTTTGAAGCAGATTCTTTTTTTTGTTGGATGTGCCTTTTTCTAGAAGGCGTTTGTTTTTGATTTTCACCAATCCTTACGTTCGTTACTGCTTCTTTTTCTTGTTCTTCTGCTTCGTCTTCTCCTTTTTCTTCTTCCTCTTCCAGGGACTCATCAGGGGTAACGTTTTTGCCATATTTCTTCCTTCAATTTTGTGTTGGAGTATGCCGGCAGACTTAAATCATAAGCCTCTTTTTTAAACACCTGCACCTGACACTGTGCTGTACTGTAATAATATTATATTTCACTCCCGGTCTTTATCGAACCGCGCGGTTTGTCGATAAAAATCGCTCCCCGATCATTCAAAACCGCTCCGCCGGCACACCGCTGGCTTCCCGCTATCTCTCCGTTATCGCTCCGCAGCGCACTCTGAATCATCCCATTAAAATGTACGCAGAGCGATTTCTGAGCGGTACCGCCGCGGTTTCGAATCCGCTCCGCTTCCGCTCCGCGTCCGCCGGTCTGAATCAACCTTTATTCCATCATAAAAATATTTTACCTACTCAACTTCGAAGCACGGTTAGCGAGAAACCTATAAAAGTCTGGCTATCATTTTGCTGTCTTTGTTTTATCATCATATCTTAATGAAAAATCATACCAAAGTAATAATTGGTTTGAACTCATTAGTCAAATGAAGGTATAACTTTCTCATAGCGTAGGCGGATCAATAAAGCGGAAATAGAGATAACTGGAAGATTTTAGTAAAGCCTTATGTCTAAAAGTGGACGGCAAATAGGTGAGGGAGAGAGAGAGAGAGAGTTGTTAGAATGTAAGTATTTATTTAAAAAGAAAATTAAATTCTTCAGGGAAATAGTGTATAATATGGGTTATGCGTGCAAGCGGCTGTATGTACGAGATTTATTCAAAAACTAAGGGCTGTTCCAATATTTCCGTAGAATAAGCCCGCCGGTAAATTTGGGGAACGTTGGGGGTGTCGTAATGGTTGATGAGCTAGCCACACGTCGCTTTACCGTGGTTCTGTCACTATATTCAGTTGTAGAATAAAGCGCTAAAATGAACACTGCCATTGAAAATCGTGTGAAGTGTGATTCGATTTTTTGCCGAAATTATAAAAGCGGGGTTAATGATCCAGGCATCATGAGCAAATGAAAGGTCTAATACTGGTGTAGGAATTTCAGAGATGGCCGAACAAACTTGCACAATGACGAACGAAGTGGCAAACCTTTTGCTGTCTTGTGGAAAAGTGAACAAGAAAATTGATGAAAATTGGCGTTTGCGTGATTTCTGAAACGGCCGCAAATTTTTCTTAAATTTCACGTACGTTACCGTATGAAACTGTCACGAACACGATGATGTAGCATAAACATTGTGTGAGGTAGGTGTCAAAGACATTTATGGATGTTAACAAAAACCAGCAAATGGCCTTTTACTGACCCTCTTGCAGTGATACGAAGCTGATGACGATGAGTACTTGAATCAACTTGTGACTGGTGACGATATTAATATATAGTATATATAGCAATATAGCACTTGAGATACAAAGAAGAATAATTGAAGCAGGAATGAGAAGTTTCTATGTCTATAAAGATTTAATGAGATCTAAATTGATAACCACAACTTCCGAAATAAAAATCTATAAAACTATGATCAGACCTATTATTACTTATGGATGTGAAACATTGTACACAACCGAAACAATTGAAATGCGAGAGAAAAATTATGGGGAAAATATACGGACCCACTAAATACGAAGACGGGACATATAGAATAAAAATAAACCACGAATTTGATGAGTTCATAGGAGGAGAAAGTATCGCATGATTCATCAAAGCACAGCAAATAGCATGGATAGGACATATCGAGGGAATGGCCATCAATAGAAGAACAAAGACGCTGACGAACTGGCGACCAACAGGTAGAAGGTTAAGTGGACGACCAACGAAACGATGGAAGGATTGTGTTCTTAACGATCTGAATAAGTTACGAATAAGAAACTGGAACATGATTATGAAAAACAGACCCGAATGGAAGTAGATTATTGAACAAGCTAAGATCCACCGAAGGTTGTAATGCTAAAGGAAGAAGAAGAAGTTAATAAAAACCAGCGAACGGCGTTTGTACTGACTCTCTTGCATTGCTACGAAACTGATGACGATGAGTACCTGAATCACCTTGCGACTGGTGACGATAATAATGTATAGTGTATATAGTAATATAGCACCTGAGATACAAAGAAGAATCAAAGCAGGAATGAGAAATTTCTATGCCTGTAAAGATTTAATGAAATTCAAGTTGATAACCAAAACTTCCAAAATAAAAATCTATAAAACTATAATCAGACTTATTATTACTTGTGGATGTGAAAGATGGTCACAACGGAAACAATTGAGCAGCAGCTCCTGATATGTGAAAGAAGAATTTCGCGGAAAATATATGAACCCACTAAATGCGAAGACGGGACATATAGAATAAAAATTAACCACGAATTGGACGAGCTCATAGGAGGAGAAAATATCGTATGATTCATCAAAACGCAGCGAATAGCATGGATAGGACATATCAAGAGAATGAAGGTTTAGTGGAAGACTAAGAAACGATGGAAGGATTGTGTCCAATCCGAATAAGTTAGGAATAAGGAACTGAAACACGATAATGAAAAACAGACCCGAATGGAAGAAGATTAATGAACAAACTAAGACCCACCGAAGGTTGTAATGCTAACGGAAGAAGAAGAAGAAGAATAACTTAACAAAAACCAGCAAATGGGCTTGTACTGCCCCTCTTGTATTGCTACGAAACTGATGGCGATGAGTACCTGAATGACCTTGTGACTGGTGACAAGACTTGGATTTCGTATACAAATGTTGAAATTAAAATCAAAACCATAAATTTCAAGCAAACGTCCGAGAATCGGAAGCTTATGGCTACTGTCTTTTGAGACAGGAAATGCGTGTTGTTAGTTGATTTCCTGTACGATAGTTAATGTAAATGTGTATAGTGGGACCTTAAGAAACTGGAGAAGGGCGTTCATAACAGAAAGCGGGGATTGCTGACCTCTGTAGGCGTGCTTAAGCACTATAAATTCCTACAGCGGTTCGCATGTGCAACTTAGTCCGCAATTCAATTGGGAAATTTTTTAATATCGCTTATACAGTTCCAACTAGTTGCGCGTGGCTTTCATCTCGATCTTAATAATTTTTAAGAACTTGTGACCGTTTTCTAGACGACGACGACGGCTTAAAACTGATGACTTTGTAGAGAAATAGTTTAGGAGTGTATCTAAGGTTTAGCCATATTTAATTTTTTTCCAGTTTACGGCCGATCCTTCCTAAATTTCCGAATAAGCCCCGTATGTGGTCTTTAGTTAGAAATCGGTAATGTATTTGACATAAACTTTCGTTTATTATGTTGTCTTTAAGAATTAACATTATAGTGTACACAAAGATTTTCGAAAATAAACTAACTGTAAAAATGAGATGCTTACAAAGTTGTTACATTAAAAAAATTGTTTCTAAAAGTGGCTTCACACATATCGATTACATTTTCTGATGAAATATAGGCCGAACAGGCATACAAAGCGGTTTTTCATTTATTAATAAAGTTTGTCTCTGATTAATTCCCCGCTATTCAAAATTGACATGGTGCTTCCAGTACGAGCTTCCAAATTTTTTATTAACTGTTTTCTGTTTTGTTAGTTAAAATCAGAGAAATAAATCAAACGTAAATTGTGAAAATCGTCAATAATATGACACTTACTAATTTCAAGGATCTGAATAAAGACATGATGGAGATCTGGAAGTCCTACAAAACTGTTTTATATTTATGGAGGAGGCTCGTCTCTGAGGCCTTCTAGAAAGGTTTGAATATTTCAAGTTTAATGCTCGGTTACTCTAAAACGGGTTATCCGATTTTGGTGTTAGAGGTGTGTAAAAACTTTATCGAGGTAGCAAGGTTTTTGCGGAGGTAGAAACAAAAGTTGAAAATGTTTTATGAAAGCGTCCTTGTTTTATAATAGGAAATTTGCAGTTTCGCAGATAGTTTTAATTCAAATGTTATATTTAGTTGCCGAACTTCATAGCTTCCAAATTAAGGCCCATATAATTTCTTACAAATTTCGACTTAGCATCTCTCGACGAATCATGCCTTAAATAATAGTCTCTTACACTTTCACTATACTGATACGCCATAGAATAGATAGACACTACGTAATAAAATAATAAACTATTTTGAAGGAACCTCGCAAACACGTGGATTCAGAGTTATTTCTTGAACACTAAGCCTGTATGACACGACGTTAAATTTTGCACAAAATTTACACATAAATTTATGCAAAACTATTTAGCACAATTTATAAAGAAATTTTCATGTGAAAATTTAGAACGTGTTCAAAAATTGGAAGTAAGTATACGTGAAAATCAAGTAGCTAAATCAAACGGAAAATACAGCTCATGACGGTTGCACAGTATACATTTATTTCACGAGGAGGAGGTGGAGTTTGCGGATAGCGCGTGAAAATTAATATATGCTACGAATGCGCCTCGTTTTGTGTCGGACACGATAATACCAACATCCTAACAAAACAAAATACCAAATGCAGGATAACCTCAACATCAGCTGTTTGACAAAATATCAACCATATAAACCTATACCATATAACGGCAAAAATACCACTAAAACATTTATTAATACGCAAGCGCGCGTGCTAAATGTAACATTAAAAATGACATAGGTTTGCAAACAGAAAATTGCAAACCTTTATTTAATAATCAGAATTTATTTACAAATTTTACATTGAATTTAACAGGCTTAAGAGGTAATTTCCTTATGTAGTGTCTACACAATAGTGTTGTACTATTAACAGTTTTGACGATCTAGCTTCATACTTTAATGACAGGTCTCAAGCAGTAGAACTCAGTCTATCACTGTTGGGGTATCACAAGCATACATCATAGGACCTCTATTGTTTTAACATTTATGCCATATATTAGTATATAAGTTGTTTAAATGTGGCATTTACCAAATGTGATAGTGTTTCAAGGGAGTGCCAATGTTTATTAAGAAGATAATTGATAACATACTTTATAGAAACCAATGTAATAAATATGAGAGTGGGTATAAAGCAGGCATTCGCATTATTTTTAGGTTGTTCAAACCCCAAAATGGACCAAGTTTTTAGCTCGAAACATTTTTAGTTTATTGCCATTTAACATTATAAAGTTATCCGTTTCCGTATTTAAATGGAAAATAACATTTTTGCTATGATATAGCTTCTTATTTTGGAGGAATATTTTAATATTTAGGAGTGGTAATTAATTGCAATGTATAGTAATTTGTTTCATTGTGCTACATCGGCCGTTACGTTACTAGAATGCTAGGGCAAAGACAGTTTAGCCCTTAAATGCACGATTTTTTATTTTTGTTAATTTTTTGGTGTATGGTGTTACACAAGTTATGTTATGTTCATTTAATTCACTATTCTATTTTTGGTAATTTTATAATTCTAACTACGTTTTCTAACTCAATGGTTTAACTACGTTTTAATTCTGAAGTTTCATCGACGCCAAGATTCTTGTAATCAGCATCAAGAATTTAACCTCGGTTTTTCCCCTTTACAATGCTTCTTTTGTCTCGATGCTTCCAAATACTCTGGTTTTTAC
>JABXWE010038296.1:0-34253 GCA_014611495.1 Limonius californicus
CTCGATTATTTCCAAAAAATTCTTTGATATTTCAAGTTACCGCTGAGTTCATATGGTTACGATGGTAACAATCTAATTTCGTGTTCATAGTGAAAAAAAAATATTTTTTCACTGTGAAAAAATATTTTTTTTTCATTAATCAAAAATGACAAACTTTGCAACATGATAGCGATACATAAATGTCACGTTTTTTTGACAGCTGTAGAAAAACATCTTTTTTCGTATCCGTAATGGAAAAGAGCATGCTATATTGTGAGAAAATCGTAAAGAAATGTGTTAGTTTTCTTGTTAGCAACACTTTTCTTCTTAGCAACACTTTTATTAAGCATTTTATTCATCATTTCCATGCAGTTTCTTATCTGTCCTCCACTGACAAAATAACCTGTAACATTGTTCGTATTTTTCTTTTGACTTAGATGGTAATAGATTCGATGTAGCTTCAGAAACTGACTTTAAAATATCATAACGAACATCTTCTACCTTATGCATTTTGCAAAATGAAAAAACAAATTGTTTATTTACTCGTCGTTATAATGTTTTGTTACCATGTTAGCAACACTTTTAGTATATGTAACCAAGGAAGCAACTCAGTATCTTGCTTGATTAAATTTTATGACAAATTTTAAAATATGTTATGTCAAATTTTAAATTTTTATTTATCCTTTTCCATTAAGTATACGAAAAAATAGGATGTTCAACACGTTTGAAAAGTGTTTCTTCCATGCTCGTGCAAATTTAATTGACTCGCTTCGCTGCGCTCGCTCGTTAATTAAACATTTGCACTTGCTGGAAAACTGACACTTTTCTAAACTTACATATAAAACAATCTACTATTGTTTCATAATAAATTAAAACCTTTACTTTTATTTTCAGATACCATAGATATAAGGAGAGGATTATTTTTTAAATAAATTTTGACATTTTAAGGAAATATCCGTTTATGGAAGTGGTCTGAGTGGATAACTACTCAGTAATATTTCTTGAAACTTAAAATCTTGTTTCTAGATTAATAAGCAATTTTAACGACGTATTGAGAAGTTATTAATTAAAAATAATTTAAAAACATATCTGCACCATAAAAATCAAATACACAAAAATAAATATTAGCCAATACGAACTGTAATACAAGAACATGCAACCCTGGTTTGACTATCAGCGTTCTCTAGAGGAATGTAAGATTTTGAGAATTACTAAATCCCTACAGATAATATTTTAAGAATAAATTGCTTGTCGAGCATCTGTCCGGCGAACAATCGACGTGGTGAACAAATAGACTCGCGAGCAAACGGCAGGCGAGCAATCAGTGGCGAGCAAGTCGGCGGACTCCATTTAGTGCTAGAATTGCTTATCAAAGCAACGGCATATTACCTGTATAAAAAGTTGCTGTCTGTTGGCAATATATGCTGCCCGCAATGATTCATGCACGTTGAAAACAGATATTATCGCTTGTCTACAACAATCGTTAACCACGTTTTACTTCATCGTCAGTATTAGCAGCTTTCGACTGAACGACTTGTTTATCGCAGCTTTTGGATTATTGCTATTTTAACATTTGCTCTTAATTTGAATATGTTTACTAATTTAAAGATCTAAATACACTAAAACACAGAAACTTGTCTGGGCTCATTCTGTAAACATTTATAAACTCGTAGAGTGTTCGTCTGTACATACATTTGCACAAATAAAATCATGTAATAAAGGATGTGTCTAGAATTTTCGGTTAATCTTCTTTAGAATTATCAGTACAAAATCCAACATCATCATTTACATTATCACCATTACTTGTTATTTATATCCGAAAGGTCATCAAAATATTAGTTCTTGTTGCTCAGTAAAAGTCAGAAGTTGTATTGGTTATTGCATCCAGTGTGAGATCTCCCTAAAAGTCACAATCTTGTATTCTATAAATATGGTACAACACTGGGAAAAGCTATGTGATAAAGTTATGTATAATGAAACGTCTCCAGCTAAAGGAGATGGCCTCAAAACTAACTATCATGTTTTTGATTTCACCTGGGTATGATACAAGACAATCACTTGCTCTCTGTTAAATATTACCTTAATATTCGGAAGAAACTAAGATAGTGAATTCAAGTTTGATATTACAAACTTACTTCTGCAATGAGACATACAAAATATGTAAATAAACATCCAACTAAATACCTAAACCGATATCACAACCTTCCACTGTTGGTGTCTCAAGTGTTATTACGTTTCAGTATTTGGAAAGGGTCATCCTTGAGTCCGACAAATAAGGCTTTGTGATTAGTGTAGATTATGATACATAAATACCAAGTGATGCGAAAAATAAAGAGCACAGAACATAATGCTAGCCAAACATCCATATTTAACTTTAACTGATAAAATTCACTTTAAACACTATTCTGACTACAGCCGGTCATAATAATGTGATACACTTTAAAGCATTGCTCTTAATCCAACAGCTCTAGAACTTGCGTTTTAATATTACTTAAGTGCCGCAATCGAATCACAAAAATGCCATAATACAGAATTTCATGTGACATACCATACCATGTGTTTATATCTAGCCAGCAAACACCACAACATACAATATTAATAAATTTGGCAATTTAGGAAGAAGAATTATCCAGTTTAAGATATGGTAAGTGTATTATCAAAGTAGTAAAGTATATGTCTTTTTTAAATATGATCTACAACTAGAACAATGTTTTTTATAACCATTCTTAAGTCTTAACATCATTTTCGTCTTGTAGTACATTATTCTCTAATGCGGCCTGAAACAAACTGGTGGATGACAATACGAACCATTGTCTAAAATTTTCCAATTTCGTCCCGATCCTCTTTCTACTTCTAAATAACGTCTCTATAATTAGCTGTAGCATTTTGTATTTTTCATTTATAGTCGTATGGTGCAAGTATTCGAGCTTCATTACTTTACTTGCTTCCATTGATTCTTCTTTTGTTTTATTCATCCTGTCTGCGACAGTATCGTTTGTTAGGATGATTCGACAACACTGCAATTGGACTCTCTCTGACTTAGCAGCTAATAATTTGTACTTGGAATTGTAGGCATAACTAAACAGAGTCTCCTAAAATGACTTTCTTGTTTCTCAATTTTCTCTTACTCTCGCGCGCGTTCTCTCTCGCAGATTCTTATTTTCTAACAGTGATTCCACTTTTCATCTAGTGTGCATTAGAGATGGATCTTTTAAACACGATCTGTGATTTTGTCACCATGACTTGTTTATCACTGGAACGAGTGATCACCGACGTCCAAAAACAAACAGTGACGGTGATAGTCAGAAGCAGTACCTATGTATGCATAAAATTTCGTACCGTAAACTAATTTCTATGACTACGCTATCAATGGTTCTGAAAATTTATTCAATGCTCCTTATGATGTAACCGTGCGTTGAACTATATTGCGGAATGGCAACCCTAAACTGAAACGGCTAAATAAAATACAAAGACTGAGCCAAAGTACCAATGAATCCAGTGGGCATATGAAATACCAAATGCTGTCAATAACAGAAACGATCACGTCACATTAGTTCTCGATAGTTTCTAGAATGTCACATCCCGCAACAAAGTCACAGAATTTTGTCACAGCGCAGTTACGGTTGAACATGTGCCAGAAAAATTACAGTTGTCTTGTTTGTGTTAAATCTGTCGCTGGAAATCCCTTTTTACTGCCTTCCTCTTTTCTTTAATGATATCCAATTTTTTACAACACCTAAGATTTCTCTAAAAAATTGCCGTGAATATACATCAAAGAGTTGCGGCGATAGCTCTCAACCTTGCGGTTACTCCTTTTTTATATTATAATTTCTTTTGATATTTGACCTTCCATTCTTACTGTCGCTTGCTAGGAGTAAATGTGATAAGATCTACCTAGCACGATAACGTTAATTCTTGCCTTAGGTAACGAGGTGCCAATATTTTAAAAGATAAGGAAACTTTCTGTTCAAATACCTAATCACAGAAGAATTTGGATTTGATAAGAATCGCAGTTTGTCAACGATATTGAAGGAAAAATTAGTTTTAAGAAAGGAATAACAGTTTCGTCTAAGTACCAGAACTTTGCCGCCAGAGTCTGCCAACTCTTTGCCTTTTCAAGGGCCTTTGGCAAGCACAGTGTAATGTTAATATGTCTTGAATTTTTATAATCATTTAATAAATTTGGGCGAAATTAATTTTTATCATTAAAGGTATTAAATGTGAACAACACAGCTACAGTTCGTTTCATATGAAATGCACCACCCATTAAAAATAAAGCTACGGATTTGAAACTTTGCTAAAATAATGTTTCATTATTGCGTATGAAATGATCAGGTTTTCATAAAAAAGGTTAACAATTATAAGAAAACAATAACAACAACGAAAACAAAATTAATAATGTGTAACATAGCCATGAACAGCAATGGAAGCATTTACTCGTCCTGGTATGTTTTCTATCAAGTGGTCTATGTTTTCCTGGGGTATCTCGTTCCATATAACCTCAAGTTGGTGTCTCAGCTCGTCTATGTTGTTAGAAACTCTTGGCAATACTCTTAGTCGTCGGCCCATCATGTCCCAAAGATGTTCGATCGGCGATAAGTCGGGTGATCGTGCAGGCTAGGGCAACATTTGCAATTGTACTTGTTAGAGGTACGTTCTGGTAATGTTTGTAGTGTGTGGACGTGCGTTATCCTGTTGAAAAATACCGTTTGACAACGTCTGCATGAATGGTACTAACACGGCTTCCAGGACATTATGAATGCATGGTAAGCATTTAACGTGCCTGGGACGAACACAAGAGGTGATCTTCTACCGAAACAAATCGCACCCCAAACCATAACTCCAGGTGTTAAAGCTGTATGGCGTCTTTCAACAAACTCTGGATTTCGTCTTTCTCCGCGATATCGACCTATACCTTCCTACGGCCGTCATTTGCTCACAAACAACAACAAATTGATGAGAGACAATAGACGAACAATACAACCACTTGATTTTTTAATGAAAACAGTGATCATTTCATACACAATAATAAAATACTATTTTAGCAAATTGTCAAACACGTAGCTTTATTTTTAATGGGTGGTGCATTTCATATGAAACTGAGCATACATTGTCCTGTGAACGGAACACCAAAATCATTAAGCAAACAATTGTAATCCAACCAATAGATATACGAGTTCTCAATCTATCCAGGCGCCACACGTTACAACAACAGAATAACTTTTCAACAATGGCTGCTTCTACTTTAAAATTATTTAAACAGTTTCTATTCGTAAATTACTGATTTAGTTTTTCATATAAAAAAATTCAAAGTGGTTAGATCGCAGTATAAAGGGAATGGCAAACCCTGGAAATGTCACATTTACCAATCACCGCCGCTGCAACATTGGCCTTCAGCAGAAGGTGTTGTCATGAAGCAGTATGACTCCGGCAGTTAACGCTGTTTTCTTAACAGTGTAAAGAAGTTTCCATTAAAAATCGCACTATATGCATCATTGCTTTTGGAATTAGTCTGCAAGCAATCTATTCAAATAATTCCCAAGTAAGTAACGCCATTAAAGTGCCTGAACATGGTTAGAAACCAAATAGCTTCGGCGTCACAAATTTTATATTTTTTCACTGCAGGGATTCCTGTTTAGTTTATAGATGTTAATCACGAAATCACGTTTCATCAGCAGTTACAACGCGATAAAAAATTGTCGTTACTGCTGTTCCGTTTCTTTCTGACGCTAAGAAAAAACTTATTAATATATTCATAGTTAAGCGCGATAATTATTTAAATTAATTTAGAAGAATGTATTTGTTTTAACAACTACTGAAATGTAAAAACAAGCGGTGTTTGAGGCGGCCGTGGGCTAGAGGTTAGCGTGTTACACTTCTACGCTGAAGGTGCTGGGTTCAATTCCCAGTACGGAAACAACAGATTTTAACGGCCGTTCTCCCTCCCAAGGCAATGACAAACCAGCGAGATATTCTGCCTAGTAAATTTTCTCTGGAGTAGAAGTGTTTACATTTGCCGTGGTTCGGAGCCCACGTTCACCTGTAGGTCCTCTATGTCTGTGGAAATCTAAACGCGCAACACAGGTAGAGGAGAGAAAATCGCTACGTCTCCTAACAGATAAAGCAGTCGAAGAAGACTGACGTTGACGATAATGTGTAAAACTTACTGATAAATGTTACTTTTTTTCAGTTTTGCACGATATCAGAATTTATATTATATTAGCAAATTGACTAATAGCTTAAGACTTCTGCGTTGGGGGTTTCAGTTTGAATTCCCAGCACTGAATAACAGATTTATACCGGTTTTCTTTACTAAAATCAATGACAAACAAACTATGAATTCTTCGGAGTAGCAGTATTGGCACTTCCCGTGGTTCAGAACCCACGCAACTGTAGGTCCTCTATATCGTGGTAGAGAAAAGCGCTACATCTCTAACGCGATAACACATTCAAAGAAGAATTACATTAATGATTTAAATATAAGAAGGGTAACTGCTGTAAAATTGCGATATAAAACGTAAAGCGAGCTATTTAAAAAATTGAAGATGTTAGACCGAAAAAGGGAGCTCTATATCAGGCACATTACATTACCAACTTTGTCTTTATAATTCTGTAAATGGAAGATTAATTCGCCTTGTGTGGTCATCGTAAAGTGCCTTGTATATTTATTTATTTTTATTTTAAAAAACTTTATTATTTACATTCTTCAAATACAATTGCGCTATTATTAAATTCCTCAAAATTAACTAGAAGCTTTATGAACATATGAGAATAGTTTTCGTCAAAATAATGTATTAAGCTAAAGGCTTTTTTTTTAAGAAAATGTAATAATACATATATTAGAATAATAAATGGTATCGCACCTCTAGCGTTTAGCAGCTGATAATGTGTAATTAGAAATATTTCTTTTTATTGTTACAGTAATTAAGTACTGAAAGAGTTATTTATGATTTTCGGCAAGTTTACTACCTACAACAATGAAGAGGTTCTCACAGCTAATTTGTTAATATGTTTTTAATGTTGTAGGCATGTTTACAAAAAGATAAACTAATAATTAATTTAAAAGATAAAACGGCACTGCAGTAAGTAGACTAACTTCCATTTTTCTCATCTTTCCATCTAAAGTGACTTGTTTTCAAGAAAGAAATTCTTGTTTGTACATTACTCGTACTTAACAATAACAGCCGTGCACGATGTAATCTTTATTATATTAGTTCTCGTTCACACTACACTTTCAGCCCATTTAATGCAAATTTGTCAGCTAGTAACAATATCAGGCGCGTTCGCACTTTTGTTCTCCATCCTCAGCAGGGCCGGTTAAATAAAATGCGCTCAACGCGTGGAATGTAGACCGACACACTCGGTATGCAAATGTGAATGTATAACCGGTAATTACTAATATTATTACTATTAGAAATAGAAACTATACAGCGCATAGTAACGTATCAAGTACGGTGATTGCGACGATGATGACCTTAGAATTTTACTCATTTAATGGAGTATCATGATCAGTTCGCTTATTCTCTACAGTGATATAATTACTTAATTGATAGCAATTTCTAACTACAAAATAAATCGAAATCATCTCTATCATCTTCCAATACAGCTGCGATAAAAAAATTAGAGAGATAAATAGAAATGCAAGGCACACGTCAAATCTAAGAATGCATTAAAAATGTCGAAAAATAAAATGTATTATAAAGTAACTTTCAAAGTACAATGCATTCTAAACAAAAACATTTTGGTTGTCATTTATACTTATATGTATAACATTTTGTGTACATTTTGTATACGGGCTTTCCTAAAACGTTTATTCGTTTCTATTTGCCATATGGTTTGTAATCGATTCTATACTATATTCTTTAAAATATTTTGCTATGAGAAAAACCTCCATTTAATTCCAATATTAACTCATATTATTCATCTGTTTTTTAATACTCTTTTAGTATTACCGTTTGACGTATAAAGTTATTCAAGTGTAAGAATAATTTCAAATCTTTTTCGATATTTGGTATTTTTAAACAACGAAAACATTGTAATAATAGTTTTTGAGACAACCAGCAATAAACTTTCTTGCATGGGACGGCGAAGATAAACTATTTAACAGGTTTCAGCAAAACGTGTTCGAATAACATAATTTTTCAAAATTCAGAAGTACCTACTGTTCCAATTTTTAAAGCACAGAAACAAAATATGATATACAAGTGACAGCGAAAACAATGTTTGATTATTTCCTGCTAAGACAGCTTTTACCATAACAACCAACTTAAGACCATAGTATAGAAAATAAACATTCTTTTAGGAAAGCATTGGAGTTTTTGTTTTACAAATATGTTAATTTTGTAAAGTTACATTTACTTTTGAATATCCCTATATAAATCAACTATTGCGTTATACTCCCAATTCTTGTTTTGTTATATTTATTTAAGACTGACATATTTGTGCTCACGTTTATCATAATTAAAGAGCGGATTATATGCAAAGCGCATATATTTTAATTTTTGCATATCTTTGACTATAGTCAATTATGTGGACGAATTACACTAATAAGAGTTAATTAACGCTAATTAGTGATTGCATATATTGCATATTTGGGCATTCGCTGCATATTTTTGCGAAAGTTGCATAAACTTGCATATTTTGGCCTTCTGCATTACGCGTTTGTAAATTTTCGTCAAGTGGTCAAAACAAGATTCTAAAATTCCGAGTAGTACACATAGATCACCGGCAATTCACAGCTGGGCAGCTAATGACCTGTGCCTGGAATTCCCGATAGTATGACGTTTGAAGTACCGACTTAATCCATTTTATTACTTGTTTCTTGTTTATCATTGAAGGGTGGATATTTATGCGATACATACTTACATTTTGTTTGTAGTTTGCAAAGTATTTTCTCTCACTGAGTAAACCTATAATCGAATCTTCTCTTGTCATTACGACGTGCCCGATACTCCGATAGTGTTGATCTCTTGCGAATATTATACATATTATATACCTACAATGAGTAAATCGAACAAGATTGCTTCATGGATTAAATATATCCAGAACTATGTAGTAATGGATGGCGACAAAATATTTTGACGAGCTTGCAGCAAACTGGTAAGTTAAATCACTTTTCTTATATAAATTAAAATTATTTTTCATAATATTATCTACGTAACTAATACAAAGTCATGACAGGGAAGGTAGTGTTTGTTTCTGTTATTAATTAGTATCAAAAGTACTTATATTAATATTTAATTATTTGTCGTTGTAGGTGTCTTCTGAGAGAAAATTCTTGGTAGATCAGCACACTAAAACTCCTTCACATATTGCAAAATGTGAAAAATGGAAGCGAAGCAATTGTTCTCAGCAAACCATGACTCAATGTTCAGGGACGAGTTCCAAAAATCGGAGCTAGAAGAATTTAATATGGAATTATGTAAGGCATTAATTTCGTTTAATATACCCTTATCGAAATTAAATAATGTTAATTTAAAATCGTTCTTACAAAAATTTTGTAAACAAAATGTACCCGACAAAAGCACCTTACGAAAACAATATGTAAATTCTTGTTACAATGAAACAATGTCTGAAATTAGACAATTAGTGGGTAGTAATTTTGCTTATATAATCGTAGATGAAAGTACTGGCAAATTTGGTCGTTACATTGCCCATTTATTAATAGGAATTCTTCATGAAGACATTTTAAGCAAATCATATTTAACAGCTTCCCTTCAAAAAACAAATAATTTAATAATTGCCCGATTTGTCAGGAAGATTTGTCAAATTTTTTTACCCGAAAGTGTAGTTTGTGAAAAACTTTCACTCATATTGTCCAAGGTGCGGCACCTTACATAACACGAGCAGCGCAAAATTAAAAAAAAACTTACAAAATTATTCATTTAACTTGCTTAGCGCACGGTTAAAAAAAAAGCCGAATGTATTGGGAATCATTTTCGCTTTGTTAACGATTTAATTAATAACGTAAAAAAATAATTTTAAAACCCCCCTTGAGACCCCAGTTTTATTAAAAGAAGCGACTTCCAAATGTTCCATTGCATCCCGAATCGATTATTACAAGATGGGGTACATGGTTAGAAGCAGCAATTTTTTACGCCGATAATTTTAAAGGTATTGAAGATGTAATTCTTCAAATAACTGATTCCAGCGCCGCCTTGGATAATTATAAAAAATTAGTGAAATCGACAGAATTGCGTCAGCGTCTTTGTTTTATTAAATCAAACTATAGCTTCGATTCAAACTCCATTCGCAAATTAGAAACTCGGGATGTGTCTTTCAGAATCAATTGAAATAATAAACGAATTTGATAGATTGTGTAAGAAAGTTAAGGGTGAAATAGGTGATCTCATATATCAAAAAATTAATAGTGTCATACAAAAAAATGAGGGGTTTCTGAATTTAAAACAAATTAACCAAGTTCTTAGAGGCGAAAGAGGAAGAGATAATAACTTCATTTTCAATTTGGAATTCAGCGTTAAAAAATGCACCCATTGCTTTTGTCGACATAGAAAGAAGCTTTTCTATTTATGTTTTCAGATAGAAGGTATAATTTCATGTTATAGTAAACTCCGAACAACTTCTAATCATAAATTATTTTAGAAATAGTTCTTAGACATAGTCCTAGGCTTAGTTTTTATACATAATACGAGTAAGTTAATTCGTGTATATATTTATTGATTTTGTCCAATAAAAATTATTATACTTGAGTTTACAACTTTTATTAATTATTCTTGTTATTTTTGCATATTTTGCTGCATATATCGGCCAAGTATATGCATATTTTCCAAAAATTCTCTGCATGTATATGCGCATATATTTCAATTATGTCGTGCATATTATCCGCTCTTTAATCATAATCAAAGGAAGACCACTTAAAAGCTACTGTATATGAGTTGTACGTTTCGTGTTATGAATATTTAAAGAAATTTATGTCACTTTTAAGATATGGAAACAAACGCTTTCTAATATACCGAATTTTTCTATTAAAGTTAATCAAGTGTTTAAAAACCAGGTGCTCATGTAAAACACAACTCATCTTATTATACACAACCATTGTTGTTAGCAAAACATGCTGCATTCTCGAGTTTCTTATATAAATCATCACGTACAGGATATACAGTAAATGCCTGAGTTGTGATTAGCACAATCCGTTTTAAATTTCAAAGTTCAGAAAGATTGTAAATTGAAGTTATTTTATTCGTTTCCCGTGGACGCAACCACAAATATCTTCAAATATTATTCTAAACCGTGCAATAACGCAGAAATCTTTAAGTTTAGACCCACATAAACCTATACTATTTTAATTCTCCACTAATAGAGAATATAGGGAAACAGCCAAAGTCGGTTGTAACGAGAATACAACTGCAAATATTTGTGGTTATTATGAGCGTAAACAGAATTTGACTGGTAAACGGCTCCTGAACCGATAAGGTGATCTGGAATCAGAATTTAGATGTAACTTTTTACATCGATAAACTATTAAATGTATTTGCTTCTCTATCTCCCCTGGGCTTTAGGGAAGTCTACCTGAACGCTGGAAGGCGAACTGCAGCTAATTTAAAAGACATTACGTATCATAAACAACAAAATAGAAGATGGTAATTGAATTGACAAATTTCTCTAAATTTAGTTCACGTGTTTCACAAACGCAGCTTAATGTAATTGGAATTTACTCAAAACAGTTCCAATTCCAAAAAACAACGTTAGTAAGTTGCAGCTAGGTAGAACTAGGTAAATACCAATTCAAGCCGATGTATTTTACTCAAGCAAGGATCAGAAACCACATGTGAATTATAATCCTTAGATGTTTTTAACTACAGGTTGCTTAGAAAAAATTATTTTACAAAAATGCTAAAAATACTATTGAAATTTTCCGTTAAATTTGCTTGAATTTAAGTACATCTCTTATATCTATTGCTACGAAGCGTGGTTTAAATGCAAACTTCAAATTTAAATTTGTTATGTTTACTTTGTATTCTGAGTTTCATCAGTAAACTTAGCATATTATGAACTAAAAAACTTCAAAATATGCATCAAAAACATCCAAAAAATGCACGTAAATATGCACTAAAAAATCAATCAATACATATTTATTTTTCTATTAAAATGCACAAAAAGTTTTTAAATCCAAAATTACTTAATTAAAATTAATCAAGAAACACAAAATTACTAATTTAAAATTAATTAAACTATAAAAACAAATCATAATTGCATTTAACAACAACCTGGTGTAATACATTCTCGAACATAAATTTGCGCCTGTTGTCAGCGAGAACATTTTTGTACTGTGAAAAGACTCCCTTGACATGACACGACATTATTGGTACTAATTCATAGATTTACAATGTCAATGCTATTTAAATGTTCATTTCTTGCATCAAGGGCTGTTTGAATTTGCAACACCCCGCTCATATTCTTCAGTTGTTGATAGACCGTATTTGTTTACAGCACTTCGTTTAATTTATTAATGAAATCCTTTTTCTTGAGTTTAGTTAAACCCTTAGCAATATCTTCTACTAGTTCAATGCTGTCTTGTAAAGATAATCCCTTCGCTTCTAGTTTGGATATTGCAGCTAAAATGCAATCCAAATTAGCTCGAATAAAAATCAAATCTTCTCGAATACCGGTTTTTCTCAGAATACCGTGTGCTTCAATGGCTGGCACTTCTTCAGAGTCGAAATCATTAACAATTTTCTTCGCAATTTCAAAATTTTCCGCTAAATACACACCAGCACCGATCCAAGTTCTCCATCTTTGAAACGACTGGCGCGGGTGGAAGTGGATAGTCTCCCGCAACTTCCCGAAACTTCTGCACACGACTCGGCTACTCGGTGTAAACCATGTGCTTAACAGGTCATATGTATCATGTTTGGATACAAAATCTGTAGTCCTCGCATTTCTTTGCACATATATGGTGCAGCATCACTACAAACTACTCGCACTTTTTCATATAAGATTCCAGACGGCCACAATAAGCTTAGAGAGTCGTTGAAAAAAGCAGCAATTGTTGAATGATTCGCTTTATCCAACTTTTAAAGTCAACAGATATGATTTATTTTTTTTCATTAACCCCTAATACACCAAACATAAAATTTGCTACGCATCTTTGTTCTGCATCGGTTGTTTCATCTAAAGACACCCAAATACTTAATCCTTTACTTTTTCTCTTAGTTTGTGTAATATTGGTGCATATAACTCAGAAACATAATTTTTTCTTAAGGTCGATTCGTCTGGAGTATTCTGTTTTGTGTGCTTTTCCAAAAAAATTGCAAAGAGCTCCATTCTTTAATTTAGCCAACGGAATATCAGCCCAAATAAAAGCTTTACAAATTTCTTTATTAAATTCTGAACGTTTAGGTTCAGGCATTGGTAAAGCACAAATTAACACTTGCAGTTGGTTATTTTCGATTTTTATTACTTGCAGGTTTTCCGGTTTGGAGATGCTGCGTAATTTGGAACGTTTTGGTTGTCGCAATAGTATTTGCAAAATAACAGACGCCCATCTGTTGTGAAATCATCATAGCCCCTCACAAACTGGTTTAAAATAGTACTTATACACTTTCGGCATTTTGAACTAGTAAACAACTACTTGTTGATGAAATGATGAATTGTTAAACTTTCACAGATTTTCCCGTTAAGGCAACAGGACCACTCAAACCCTGGTACTCGTCTTAGCTTTCCCAATTATTCTGGTTTTTCGAAGCTTAACAACTAAGAAAGTACCTACCTATTCAAAATACAAAATGAATGAGTTTAGAAGTTATTTAAAATTTCTGGAAATTCCCAGACTGCTTGACGAAGTGAATCTGTACTTGATAACAAAAAATTGCATAAATATGGGATTTAACCAGACAAGTGCTGCAAATTGTGCATTAGTGCTCCAAACAATTAAAATATGCATTTATTACCAAAAATGTGTAAAATATGCTTTTACTTATACAAATATGCAAATGCATAATTATCCTAAACCTCACTCACTATTGAGAGTTCTCTGCTAACCTCATTGAATTGGATTATTTCCATACTTTTCATGCTTTAACCTATCCTAGTGTCCAGAGTATCATACGTAAGAAGTTCTTTCTAACCTTACTTTTCTGTTTGATAATTATCATATTTTCTTACACTTTATAGTAGTTTGTCTCAATAAAAGTATACCTTATTATTACATCGTCAGTTAATGCATTAGGACGCGCATTATTTATATATATAGGGTATTAGGAAAATCAGTTACTTAATTTGAAAGGGTGGATCTAGGTGTAAAATGACGTCAAAAATTCCTCAACCACTTTTGGTGTAAGTCAATAGTTTCTCTATAAAATATTAACATTACAATTTATACACCTCGGTGTAAATTTTCGGTAGTTCATTGAATGGATGGGAATGTTATGTACTCACTTTATATTAGATCCATCTTATTCTTCACTTAAATAAAACTAACATATATTAATTTAATAAAGCGCCAATCAACGATATCCTGATAACAATACTGTTCACCCCTATGGTATATGGGAGCATGATTGTTGGAAGTAAATTCGTACCGGATAGTTCGACACAATCTAAAACAACCAGAAATCCATCTAACGCTCACGGTTACTAATATAAGTGGTGCTGCAACGACCTGTAAACACCCCCAACACTAATCATACACCCTAATTTATTAATTAGTTATAATTTAACAGCAAATGTAACTACAATACACTATAAATATAATAAGGAAATATGAAAACGATCGAACAAAACAATTCGATATTCGCTTTACTACAATATTCAAATTAAATCTTATAAGATTCCTGTATATTAATTACAGTCTAAAAATCTATATGTGTACTGAAAATTATAAAAGAAATTGAATTAGAAAAATAATTATTCTTCAATTTGTGCTTGTTCTGATTATTAAAAATTAAAATATTTCAAATCTCTTTTACTACAGTTTGGCAAATTTCATATTTTAGAGTAACTTCTTAATTATAATTTTCCGGAATATTTTCGTAAGCATGTACGACGATTTCTAAATTAATAATCAAATCAATTTGGTAACGCAGTGTTTCAGGAAAAATTAAAATTAAAATTGATATTACAGTTGCGCACGAGATACGAGCGTTCTAAATTAGTTCTGCCAGTTACGTCGTGTCAAATAACAATCACTCAAGTCGTTTCGTTACAGCAGGTGCTTTTTCGAAGCCGGCAGCTATGATTACTATACAAGACCTGAAGAAATGAAAAGTAGTTCTCCTTGAAGATGGGTACGTTCGTGAGATTCTGCTGGATACCGCACAGTAGTGGCACACTAACTAACATCGTACTAAACTGGTTCGAAAATGTAACTAATACATCGCCGACAGGAGGAATTTACATTTGGCATTTTATCGGGTCTGAATAATAGTTGAATTTGGTATTTAACCAAATTTCACGGGTCGTGTTAAAAGCATTCCGTACTTAAGCAAAAATTAATTTCAACCTTTGATCGTGAGTCGGATACGAAAATTTTTAGAAAGCATAGGTTGAATCTATACCAAACATCTACTTGTAAAAATTGTTCGATTATCAATGCTTTTAAATTACTACATTTTGTCGTACCCACGCTAACATAACTATTATGTATGGAAATTATATTTATTTCCAAATCAAAAAGCTTCCAGAAGTTCTATCAACACAACTTGCTTGTAAAACAAAAACTTACTCTATAGCAATCAGAAATATATCTATAGTAAAGTGAAGTATACGAAACGTACAATATAGAAACAAAGTAGTTCTTTGTGTGGTTCAGAATTAATATACACACATACATACACTTTATTAAATGAGTTGCTTGTCTAATCTACCATTGAAATCTCCGAACAGGATCTTATGTTCTATACATATGTAATAATCAAAATATTTCAACAGATTTAAAATAACGTTACAAAAAAACAGTATAAATTATAGTTGGTTGGTGTAATGAAAAATGTATGCTAAAGTAAAGAATAATAGGAGACTAACGATAACTTCATGAGCAAACCATATATTTTTTTAAGAATCATTAATTCCCATCCCACCCAGATTATCCCGGCTCAGCACATTTTGTGCTATTTCACGGGTCTAACATGCCTCGCCACATTGGAAAAGTGTAGTGATCAGCAATCGAAGCCAAGCGCTGCGGCCACTACTCTACCGCGGTCCCCTTAAACCTTAAATTTAAATTTGGAAGTTTGTTGCTTTTCACTGATCGATAGTGAAATCTTAAATTTCTCTAATTTATAATTCTTTAGTTACTCTAGTTGAACTGAACGTACGTTCAACCTTTGCATTAATTCAGTTGCACCTGTTGTTTAAAACTTGTTCTCGCTTGCTGAGCTTTATGTTTCTAATTACAGTTTAAACCACAATTAATTCAGTATTTTTCTATCCGTATTTATAAATACCCCAAAAGTTTAAAATAGACAAAGGCTTTTTCGAATTAATAAGCATTTAATTAATATTAAGTATTTAACTGTCAATCATGCAGCAACAAACAGTTACAAAGAACCTTTAGCATTAAGAATAACAATCAATTATTCATACTTCTTCATAGCAATGTGCTTGTAAAAAATTTAATTACATAACACTGTCATCACTTTTTCAAAGGCCACGTATAATTGCAACAGAAAAAAAACTCATAAACCATCAATACCGTTGGTTTTTCTGCACCGTTGAATTCGTAGAAAATTGAAAAATAAACGTTTGGTTATTTGGTTGAGTTGCGGAAACGTTACCGGTGCGTTTGAGTTTCCAACCGCAATTGTGAGATTCACATTAATTTCTAAGTTCATAAGAATCTAGAATGGTTAAACTTTAAAAGAACTTTACATCTGCTTTAAATTACTTCTAAATAAACATAAATATGTAAAAGTAGGTGACGGCTAGTGTATGTTAGACGATGGGAACAATACAACAAAGAAAATTTAGTTCATGATGTCCATGAATAAAGAGTATTTTAAATAATTAAATAAGCTGAAAGAACGTGGTTCTATAAAACAGACGTAGACGTAGAGTTAGAGCTATTAGAACCTACATATTTATTATACCCTTTTCTACTCTTAAGTGTCAAGGTTGAAATAGAAAAACCTCCAGACTTCCCTATAATTTACTAAAGTTTCTGCCTCCTGTATCGAATGATAAAAAAGGAGCCAACTAAATCGACTAATGTTGTTAAATTTAAGGGTATGGCGCTACTTTATGTGCCACGCACTTCGGTTATCTATAATGTGGACGTAGATTGCTCGGGTGGTTGACAACTAACTGAAAGCGTTCTGCTTGCATTTAATCATTTATAGTATGTCACAACAAATACATTTTTTATGGAAACGAGTCATATAATGTTGTATTATAATATGTAGTTGACTGACATTTTAAAAAATATATTAGTAAGTAAATACAGAATTTTAAATCTTTTGAAATAAGCAGCGAATATTTTCAGAATCTCTTATAAAAAAATCATATTATAATTGTGTTTCACTATAAAAAAATGACATATAAGTAAAAGTGAGGTTATTTTATAAGCTTCAATAAGCTACGACATGCCTTCACATAAGCATAATTGAAAGCGGGCTTACTCAACTCCCTGTTTTGAGCATCTGTTCCCTCTATTTAAGACGTGGCCAATTTCGGATCATCATCCTTCGTGTCTGGCTTCCCCAGTCTGTTGTGAATATCTATCGTCCGTCATTCGAATAAAATTTCCAAATTAGCATAACTAATATTTACCTGTTAGTATTTGAGGAACTATTATATTGAGGTTTGATTTTACAGAATCCTTCGAAACCTTTACTATAGAAGTTCTTTATTTTCGCACTTAACTATTTGGTAACATTTCTACCTTCTGACGTTATATAATAGGAGGTGACTTTAACGCCAAGAATACAAGATGGGGCTCTAGGCTGACCACAAGTAAAGGCAGATGTTTACATGAAGCAGCAGTTGGGCTAGGATGCGAATACCAGTCTACGGGTAGACCCACATATTGGCCAACAGATCCCAATAAAATACCCGATCTGCTAGACTTCTTTATTTCCAAGAACATAGCAGCAAATTATATCAAAGTGGAGGAAGAATTTAACTTATCATCAGATCATTCTTCAACAATAATGACACTAAGTGAAAACATCATAACAAAAGAGTGTAAGCCAACTCTAACCAACAAAACCACAAACTGGGAACATTTTCAGAAAGAGCTGAGTAAGAGGATACATTTAAATGTCCCTCTACAAACAATAGAACAACTGGAACAAGAAACAGAACAATTAGTAGTCGATATCCAGCATCAGCTTGGAATCACACTGAAGCAATTAAAAAAAGAACAGTTGGTAACAATTACCCCAGAGAAATATGCGAGTTAATCACCGAAAAAACAAAAGCTAGGAAAAGATGGCAGCAAACCAGAAATCCCGAAAATAAAACCATATTTAATAGGCTCTCTCAGCAACTTAAAAGAGAAATACAGGAATTTAAAATTGAATCTGTTAACTCGTACTTGCGTGAACTAACAGATGAAAAAGAAACCGACTACTCGCTATGGACAGCGACGAGGAAGTTAAAAAAACCGATAGGTAACTCAAATTCCACCTCTCCGTAGGGACCAAGGAGGATGGGCAAAAAACAAGAAGCAAAAAGCTAATCTCTTTGCAGAACATTTAGAAAAAACCTTCCAGCCCAATGAATCGATACCAGTAGACAACTTGGTTGAAATAGTGATGGAATAAGAAGAAGATATCAAACTGGTGCCTCCAAAGGAAGTTGCTGAAGTGATAAAAACAAATATCAATCCAAACAAAGTACCTGGATATGACCTTATCACAGATACGGTACTGAAACAACTCCCAAGAAAAGGCATTATCAATATTGCAAATTTGATAAACGCAGCATTTAGACTGAAACATGTTCCAAGCGTGTGGAAGATTGCGGAAGTGATTACGATCCTGAAACCAGGTAAAGCACCAAACGAAGCTAAATCATACAGGCCAATATCCCTGCTGCCAATAATTTCAAAACTTTTTGAAACATTGCTACTCGAGAGGCTCAACTTGATCATAGAGAGAAAAAAACCTAATAAAAGACCACCAATGTACAAATATTAGAATCATATATAACAAATAGATCCTTCAGAGTGAAGCACGATGAGGAATATTCCCACCTCAAACAGATTAAAGCAGGAGACCGCAAGGAAGTGTGCTCTTGTTAATCTATGATATCCCAGAATTTGACAACGTCAAAACCGCCACCTCTGCTGATGATACTGCCCTTCTGGACGTGGGCGCGAACGTGGAAGAAGCTACTCATAAGTTACAACATGCTATTGAGGAATTCAACACATGGACTAAAAAGTGGAGAATAAAACCGAACGAACAAAAATCAGTAAATATAAATTTTACATACAAAAATAGTCAGAATAACGTACCCGTCATAATAAATGCAACATAGGTACCATATGAAAATACAGCTAAGTACGTAGGGATGAACCTAGATGCGAAGCTGCGATGGAACAAACACATCAAAAAGAAAAGAAGGGAACTTGATGTAAAATATAAAAAAAATTATTGGCTAATAGGCAGGAAATCTCAAATGTCAGTGCATAACAAACTGTTTATCTATAAGCAAATTCTAAAACCAGTCTAGACGGATGGTATCCGGATCCAGCTTTGGGGCTGTGCCAAACCAAATAGCATAGAGACCTTACAGAAATTCCAAAACAAAGTTCACCGAAATATTGTGGACACACCATGGTATGTTCGGAATAAAGACATACATAGAGACCGTTAAAGAATAAATCAAGAACTTTGGCTAAAAACACGAAGCCAGACTTCATAACCATGGTAACGTCGAAATGCTCCAGCTGCTCGACCAACATGACATAAAGAGAAGACTGAAAAGGCCAAAACCTTCAGACTTAGTGTAACATTAAATGAAAGTGATCAAAGAGCAGAGCATAGTGTAAATTGTAAATTAGTGTAAAGTGTAAATGAGTGCAAGCTCAAGGAAGTATAAGAAAACAATTAAAACCTGAGAGACTCCAGTGGGTGATATCTTAGTTTAAACTATTTAGATCATTTAGGTTAAGACAAAATTGCTGATTGGTCAAACTGACCAGGTGTAATACGTTCAAATAAAAAAAAATTTTTTTAATTTCTACCTTCTAGAATTTCCCCAGTGTCTTTTAGAACACATTATCAAAATTCTTTTATAGATCTAGAGAATAGGGATCCATCTCTTAGTCATATTTTGTCATTCATACTGTTCTTTATGCCACTAAAAAGATGAGGTTTTATCCACTTCTATTATATGGAAAGTCATGGTGAATTTCATCTAAACGGTGTTTCAGCCTGTCTCACCTAGTTTCCAAAATCTATAAATTAATTTTTCCCGCGACACTGCGCAGTGATATTTCCCGATTGTTTTCGGTTTTCAAATATATCCTCTTTTGAAAATAAAAATAATCACTGCTACTTCCCAATTTTCAGTATTTTCATGTAGTTCTATGCTACATGCATTATTTTCAACAATAGTTATTTTTTCTGTTGTTGTTTTGTTGTATTTTTTTCTCGATTTTCCTAGACTTATTTATTTTTTGTTTGTTCTTCGTCTTGTGTTTCGTTTGCTGTACCTTCATATTGATCTTGTGCACAATCTAATAGTTTGAAAAAGTAATACTTTCATCTTTCCATTCTTTCCATTTCTTGTGTCAACATTTCCCGTTCCCTTCTCCTCTCATTTCATCTTTTTTAGCATGTTGTAGAAGTGCTTTTAATTTTCTTTCAAATTATTTTTTAATATTTTTCTAAATTCCTCTATGATTAAGTTTTACTACATTTTTAATTCCGCAGTCTTAATCCTTCGAGTTTATTAATAAATTTGATAATTTTTTTTCCCAGTAGTTGAAAAGTATTTCTTCAGTTTTTCTTTCCCTTCTTTATCTTACTTTTTATATCGGGTAAACACCATAGCGTTTATTTCTTACCTACTGTAGCTCTTGCGAACTGAGTATTAACAAGAGATAAATATAGAGTTGTATTTTTGGGCTGCACAGAATTTTTAAAACCAGTTTAGTGAAATGACTAAAAGTATTTTAGTTATTTATTGAATAAGCGGAGTCAATAGATTGCATAACTATCGTAACGTCTAAGCTTAAATAACGCAGAGTTATTTTAATCAATATTTTCATGCTTTGAAATATTTTATGCAACAATATTAATAAATTTGAAGTTTTAAGGAGAAATTTTGTTTAAGAAAGTCGTGTTAATCTTGATTGACTGCGCGCCAAAATTTATTTATGCGGAAACGTTATAACCATGAAAATGAGAAAATACTACTTTTTGTTTAAGTAAACTGGTATATAAAATAAATATTTATAGAAATATATTTCTGCGTATGGCATATACGCGGGGACACCTAAAGCTAAGAATAGAAATAACCTACAATTATAAAATTCATCATATAACAATTTACAGTACACACTCTCTGCTGTAACAGAAATTAGATCTAAATGAGCCTATGAAATACGACCAAATTCGTGTATATTTTAAAAGTATCAGATAAATGTTACAGATTACAATCCGAGGAAGAAAATTGGTGTATATACTGTACAGTTGTATGTCTGGAAGACAGTCTAGTGTATCATTCCCGTAACGACTTGCATTAAAGGTACTGGTACATCGCACGACTGTGTATTTTTCTTTAGCTCGCTTCGGCGTTTTCGGTGTACAACGATATATATTTTAATGTCTTAATAATATAGAAGTTTCAACAGTTAACCTTTCTTGCGTGGCAGAATTATATGCATTTATATCTGTTAGAGAAAAAACATCTAGTTCATAAATGTTCATAAATTACGGCCCGACCAAGCTTATTTAATATTTATTAAAAGAAATTAGCATACAACACTTAGAGCGTAGCCTACGGGTTTAACTAATACATATAAGCTAATTTATGCAACATTGAATATGTTGAAAACAATCCCGTTCTGTAAATTGTTTCTGGGTTGGCTAATCCAGATTTAATATTTACGGGTACGTTTTATTGGTTCCCAAATAATAATTACTAATAGCCAACTAACAATCAATAGTGTGTTAAACATAAACATTGTAGTTAGTAAAACATTCACTCACAACTCAATATATTTTGTGCAACACGCAACCTATAATTTCAATGTTCAAACATCAATCGTTTTAATAGTTATCTGAATACTCCTCTCTAAAATACTTAAATTAAAAATTGGATTCGCCCTAAATAAAAAACTATAAATTTAACATGGATAGTTAAATCACTGAAGTTATAAATAGTCATCGGCAAGGAGTAGACAGTCCATACAACGAACCTAACGCAATTTTTGAAATGTTACCCATTGCATCAAATAATTGGGCAATTCAAATATTTGCCGGTGGATTCATAAACAACATTAATCTACCGTAGACGGATGCTTATTACAGAAAATAGGATCGGAATCGCTCAACTGTTGCGATATCCCATATCTCTTCATGGATGTTTTGTAACGCTTCGAAATTTAAAAGTTTACACTTTATTCCTGCGACTCGAATACGCTGCTCGAGAGTGAAATTCTGATAGTAAACGGAAGATAATTCTCTTATTATAAATCATTCTACAACACGAAACACCTAGTATTCAGTATACGGAACCATACAGCAATCCCCCGATTATCCAATCCACTTATTAAAAACTATTACTTGAAGCCCTGGACTACGCTCTACGCTTTGTGTGAAACACTTTCATTAAAAAATAATAAGTAAGATCTGTGAATGTATAAGATAATTCGTAATAAATACGCCTAGCACTTTTGGAAATACACAATATTTTTGTTTTTTAATTATAGATGTATTAGCAATCAGAATTAGTACAGTAATCGGACTTATAACTTTATTGGAGAGAACTCCCATCGTTGTCCTACCATTTTTAATTCATCAGATCCTTTGGCCATTTCATCTGAAGTCGCCTAGTTTGTGAATCTGCGGTCAGTGGTTCCATGATATTATTTGGGTGATTTTCCAGGGTATTGTGGTGTTAAACAGCGTACTGTTTGATGACATCTCTTACATATGGGATGATTAGGTAGGCATGTAAGGTACGATTTGACATAAACCAGGGTGCATTTGACATACTCGTATTTCGGAGGACTTTTGACTAAAAACGTTGTATATTTAAAATCAAGATTATAATTATTGGGATCCGATAGCTGGCATCCGTAAGTCCAGATCGGGTAAATTATATTTTTATCTAGCAAGACTAGTCTCTAGCTTTAAGAGAGACTTCCTTCCGATAAGCTTAATATAGCTTCTTTATCTTAATATCAATTTCTTTGTGCTTTTTGTTAATATGAGCTTTCCCGGTTAAGCATCTGTCGAGATGGAGTCCCAGGTACTTCACTTCATTTGGCTATGGAATGGAAACGTTATAGAGGATGACAGGTGGGCCATGTTGGACGTTTTGTTGTAAATGTGATATGCGATAACTTATCCTTGTTAACATTTATTCTTCACGTTTGCAACCACTTTTCAATTCGGTTTAAGTGAGTTTAAAGCATGTAGATACTGTATTAGGATCGTCGTTACAAGCAAGAATCGTCGATCATGGGCGTGCTTATGGTTGTGTCGTTGGAGATTGACAGGTCAACGTAAGTATAACATTGGTGCCAGAACGCTACCTTGAGGTACATCTGCGTTTATTCATTCAATCTGGAATACATCGTTACCAATGTTTGTTTGAAAGTTTCGATTAGTGAGGAACTAATAGAATACGAGGTAAAACTAGTGGGGCAATGTTTTCTTTATTTTGTATAGCAGGTTTGATATGATTGACAGGAGGCTGATAGGTCGGAATGCTTGGATTTATTGGAAGGTTTCCAGGTTTAGGATGGGGATTATCTGAGCGAATTTGAGTAAATACACAATGAATAAACGTCTATAGATACAGGTCTAAGTTAAAGTCGCCCCTCCCAGAAAAATATTAACAGTTCATCCTTTTCCGTATTATTAATATTTTCGACTATATTTGGTAGTATTTTTTTTTTATTAGCCCGCAGTATCCCATTGTTGGGCATGGGCCTCCCCCATAAGGCGGTTGTTGATCTACTCTCCCATAGTGACCAATCCTCGTGGGAGAGAGGCGCCGCGTTAACGCAACCTTCGGGTCACCCATCCAAGTACTGACCGGAGCAACGCTGTCTTAACTCTCCTGATCGTACGTGAACGGGCGACGAATGTGCGCAACCCGGGACCATATTTGGTAGTATAGTACTGGAAAATTGTATGGAGCTGAACATAAACGCAATGACAGATTTATATTAATGACAATTGTTTCTGAAACTAAAAGTTTCGAAGAAATATTGTAATGTTCACTTTAAAATGTGCCGCTTTATATGAATTAATTCCGTAATTTGTTTGCCGTTTCGTAAGAATTAATAACGTTATTTTAATTGCAGTCTTATTTTTGGTTGCCGTTTCGTTATTTTGTTTGTCTTTCTAAGTTTGAGCTATGTTGACAGCTCCCTTTTGTAGGCTCAAAGTTACCGATTCTTGTTTTCTCGCGCTTGACCTCGAACGTTTCCGAGAACTCACGTGTCCCTTATTCTAGAACATTTCATCACATGTCGAAATATGGTGCAACCTTTTTGGGGGAATGAGGGGTCGTGTTGCGTTTTTCAAGCAGTCAATTTTCGATCTCTGATGATTCCGGTACTCCGAAAATTCCATCAATCGGGGACCGTAATTACGTTAAGTGCTACAAGTGGGCAACACGCTTGGGTCCGAGACGAATGTTCACGTAAAGCGGGTTTTCTTTCGCGGCACCTGTTAAATCAAGTGTCGTACCGAATATTGCTTTAGGCAATTAGTATCATTTCGACAAAGTCAAGTCGGATTAATAGCAGTTTTAACGGTGTAGCCTGATTACAGAACAATCAATTGTGATTGTTTCTTGTCTCGATTTATTCGGATAAAAAGCGTTGGAACCCGTGAAGAGGTGATTGTTGGGATTAATCTGCTTCCCCAGGAGAGCATCTACCCACGTTTCGTTCCCCCCTGGTTTCCTGAGGCCTTCTACATTTTCCCGGACCGGAAAAATACCCCTTTCCCAAGGTACCTGCATTTGGAAATCAACCCTCCCGGAATTGTGCCTGTCTCCTCCGAAATTCAAGGTAAAGAACCAGTTTTTGTGTGCAGTGTAAAAGACACCTTTTTTTTCTCGCGCAAACTTGCAAAATTCCACGATATTGAACTTGTTTTATGCAACCTAAAAGCGATCTTCAGTCGCCATTTATATATTGTTAATGGTAAAAGATATTAATACTGTATTTTTCCTGTAATCTCTACGCCATTGGCCACACAGATTCATTGAAACATCCTAAATATTGTGCGTCAACGGCGGCGAGTTTTGTGTTTTTTTTTTGAACGTTCAAATATTATTTGTAAACTCATAAAAATGCCATTTCTTGTCTTTTCTTTTTGTATCGCCATATTAATAATTCCATTATATGTGTTTTAAAATTTACTGCCTTTTTTATTTTTGTGTACTCTGTATTTGTTTGTGTAAAAATTTTTCAAGCTCCAAATATATAGGAGGAGGTACAATAAAGGTAGGTTCCATTCCCGTAAGCTGTTCGCTTCTCGGCCTTCCACGAGGACCTACTAACAGCTGGATTTGGAAGGTGGCGCCCAGTTATTTTGACTTACCCTGTACACAACTAAAGATTTTCTCCCATAAGCGATTTTCACGAACTCCCCCTACTCCTCTGAGCTAAGCTGTAGGCCTTTTTCCATCCATCTGGTTACGGGTCGTCGAAAAAGCTCGATTGGCCCGTAACAATATATGCTGGAAAAAATTATTACAATTCAATTACACATTCAATTATTTCTCATGGGTGCCAGAGCCACCCGTGGCGTATGCTATCTCATGAGTCCACGATTTGTTGGCGCAGATCATTGACCGATGTAGAGTATACAAACGTTTTGAAATATCTCCGAAAGATATAATCCAGCGGAGTCAAACCAGATGAGCGTGTGGTCCAATCTATAGGTCCTTTTCTACCTATCCACCAATCGCTGAAAAACTGTCTTGCAAAACGACTAAAATGTGGCAGAGCACCGTCATGCATGAAACACATTTGTTGTCTTACGGCCAGTGGAACTTTCACCAACAGTATTGGTAACTTGTTCTGCATGTATGGGTAGAGGTTCCCTATTAAAGTGTCGAGCAAAAAGAGAGGCACTATCAGATAAAATCAACAATGATTGCAACATACGATGACACTGAACGGTTGTTGATTTCTGATTTCAAAAAAACCAAGTGGATTTTCATCCACCCAAATATGGCTTGGTGATTTAGTACTAAACTGTTAAATGTCTTTGAAATAAAATTAATAAAACCAAATTTTAGTAACAAAACAAAAATACATTTTAGCAGTACTTATTTTTAAACACCCTTAGAAGAAATTAATTTAACACCAGATTAAAGCCAACACCTACTGGCTTAGAAGTGCTGTCAAATTAGATAAATAATATTCCACAATAAATACTTTCACATTAATTTCAAGATGATACTGAAAGAATTTTATAAGGTCCAAATAAAGTGTCATAGTATTATATATTATATAAAATATGTTCTAGATTGTGATCTGTGTCAACTTAACCTATTCGATTTCTTTTATTATAATATTCTGCACTGGTCTTGTTAACATTTTTAAAAGTTGAGAAAAGCGAATAGCTTCCGGATGCGCTAGTTAGTTGAATGCAGCTTCAAATTATTTCAAGAATGTTTCTGTTTCTTTGAAACTACAAACTTATTAAAACAAACTGATGAAATATACATTTCTACTTTTGATTGCCGATTACCGTATTCACATACGGTGCTACCCATCACAGAAACATTGCTACAGTCGTAAAAGATTCAATGTTGACAAGAATAGCCATTCTCTTGTAGAATTTCTGTATTTATAATATTAGGGAACCTTTACGAACTGCAATTAATATATTGCGGCAGTTTTCATCAAGAATTTATTTTATGACGTTTTGGTATTTAACTTAAATGTTCGTCGAAGTTTTAATGTCACCAGGAGTCAACTCGCTGAATCGGCAACTGCATTGCGCCACCACAACCTGTTCGGTTTCTTTGGCTTCAAACTTTACAAAATACCTCCCTCCTCGCACAATTTTTAATTATCAGGCCTCGTTAGAAATCCAAATCGAGCAATTGTGACACCCAATTAAATGCTGGCCAGTTAAATATTTAGCATTTAAATATATGCCAATTGCGAACGATTAGGCTGCAGAGGTTAAGTTTGTCACTTTCACTGCAGGATCATCTTGTAGAAATGAGCGCCCGATTGCATAACGAGGAGCATCCAGCCTCGGGCACTATCTTTCTATTTATGAAGACCTTTGTTGCTGCAGCTACAACACGAAATGCTATCTCCTTTGTTATTCATTGAAGCCGACTCGCTATAAAATGGACATTTTATGCTTAATTGTGATTATGCAGCAGCAGGAAAAAGAAATAAACTTATGAAACTGATTAATACGAGATCCACTTCGATTTTTATTTACGAGTTATTTCGAAATTATGCACACGTCGGATAAGGCTTGGTAGATAATTAATTTAATTCGATAACGGCTAATGTTCAAAAGGTTGACTTCACACCTTTGATAATGTAAGACCTCAAAATTGCAAAAGAATTACACTCTGTTAACGGTCCTTGTTTAATTACATTCAATTAAGAGCAAGGGATGCTGAGCAACTGCTTTTCTCTAGATTAATTGAGTAGGGAAGAGAAGGTCAATTACTCTAAAAGTCAATCATTGCCGGAAGCCCGTAAACCTTGACCTCATCGATTGGGTGCATATTAATACAGCAAGTGTATTTGCTCAATACATAAAATTAATTCAGTTTTATTTAGTTAGTTTGCGCAGATTTTCTTTTATTATTTTATAATAATATTAGTTAAAGCTAAGTTTATTGAACCGCTTAGACAAAATAAAATATTTACAACCTTTCCTATTTCGTATTTAGAACAATCCTTTACGTAAACCAACAACAATTGGAGAGTCATCTCTCAACAGCATTTTCTGTAACCACAATAGGAAGCGTAAATTAACTAAAGATTATAAATTCAAACAGAAAGCTTTTAGCTTTCCTCTAGAAACAAATAAAATTGTCATTTGATTTTGATGTTTAAAATATACATAGAAATGATCTTAAAACTAGAAATAGTTAGTGTTTGTAATGTGGCGTTTAGGGTTTTAACTTGTTTTAGATTAGGGAATAAACTAATGTCATTAGGTAATCAAAGAAACCTGATGAAGAGTGAGATTAGAACCGCAACGTTGTGCAGAAATAAATCCATACCTACGGTTTTTTACTAACGAAAAACCTATTTAGTGCATTTATACGCAAGAATCAACGTAAAACAAAGTTCCAGTTCCAGCAATACTTTTATGTCGTGTTTAGGCAAGGAGAAAAATTACTTAAAAGCTAAGTAATAACTAACAAGAAATTGAAAAACTAAACAACTAAGCAACTAAAGAAGTGATAATTTACAATTTTTATAAGACGAGGTTTGGTACATCGAAATCCTGGATATACCCAGCATTTACGAATAGAGCATTTTGATTTCACACAGAAAAAAAATGAAACATTTATAATATATATAATTTAATGTTTCTAGCTTGCGGGACATAGAAAATCTTTATTTAGGAGTGTATTATATAACAAGGAATTTTTGGATTAGTTATTTCAATTTGCGCTGAAATTTGTCTGGTCCATACCAGTATATCAATGAAGTATATTGATTTATATGTTTTAAACCAATTGGTTGACTTAAGTCAACAATGAAAGTCTATTGAACTTCCACTGTTGATTTGGTGAAGAACTTAGGTATTTCACGGTTGCTTTAGATAGTCTAAGTTCATCGGTTTCTACTGAAGATGGCAATTTGGTTGCCGAAATACGTATTTCGGTATTCTTCGGTGGTGTGAAAAAGTCCTGCACCACCAAAGCGTGTAATTGTTTCTTGAAGTTTAATATAACTTTTTGACACGATTTATAAAAAATATATATTATCGTTACTATACCATTAGTTTATCTGTGATCTTGTAATTTTTTAAATAAATTAAAATAAACATTGTTTTCTAAATTGTTGGACATAAGTCATAAGACATAAGTCACTTTTCTTCTCCACTCTTCTCTATTCAGTGGTTGTCTGTGCGATTGTTTCCCGGCCACTCCTCTGGTGGCGTCCACCCACCTTAATGGTATTGTCTTGGTCCCCAGTTTATCACTCTCTTGGTTCATCTTTCGTCTCTTGTTCTCATGACACGTCCAGTCCAGGATCGTTTTGTTTTGCGATGTGTTTAACTAATTAACCGTGACCTATTATTCTGAAAAGTATTGAGATTATTAGAGATTTCTTAAATCAAATTAAAAACTCATTTATGTGATAAATACCTTCTGCATTCTAACTGTATGTATATACACTGTACTGAATTTAGAACATTTATTTGTAATTTACACGTCAATAATATTGTACCATGTCCTAACACATGAAATCTCTCTCACTCTAGAGATGATGCTGTGTTAAATACCGGACGACTCGACCGTTGCTCAGCGAAGCAAATAATAATTCGGAAAGGAAGCTGAAATAGACAGTACGAGCGAAGAAGTTAAAGAAGAAAAAGGAACGGATTGGAATAACAAAAACTGAACTTCTAATGACGTTCAGATTTTTTAAATAAGGGGCAGAAAGACAGAGCGAGAGACAAGAATGAACAGGTTATACGGAAAAGTAGTTCATATAAATCGCCATTGTTGTAGAACAAATTCCTGGTTTATTTCAATAAATTATACTTTAAAACGTATAAGCCTTATTAATTACAATGGTAGAAACAGTAAGAAGGATTGGAAAGGGAAAATTAGGGAAACTAGAAGAATCTAATCGTGGAATTTTAATTATACTTCTGCATCATTTTCTTACACACACACAGACACACATTTACTCGACGCCGTGTGCTCGCCACCATTTGCTCGATTGCCGATTGCTCGCAGGAAAAGTTACTCGCCAGGGCGGTTGCTCGCCATCCGTTTGCTCAATTGCCGATTGCTCGTTGGGAAAGTTACTCGCCAGGGCGGTTGCTCGCCATCTGTTTGCTCGACACTCAACTTTGTAAATAATTAAGCACATCTTCTGTTTAATAATTAAAACCTTTACTTTTATTTTCAATATCATACGTATAGGAAGAGTATAATTTGGTTAATAGATTTTCACATTTTAAGTATATATTCGTTTATGGAAGTGGCCTGAGGAGATGACGTTTATTAAATTTTTTAGAAATTTTAGATGCTGGTTCTATACCAATAAAGCAATTTAAATTATGTTTCGAAAAGTTATTAATTATTTGAAAATATATCAGATACACTTGTAGTAAATTTTATTAGCAACAAAAAATAAATATTATCCTATACGAATGAAAATATAAGAACAGATATATTTTATTTTAATAATAAATCGCTTCTCGAGGATTTATTTGGCGAGCAATCCGCGTAGTTAGCACACGGAGGCGAGTAAGTGGGCACAACTAGTTTGATGATTAATATTTTTATGCCAAATCTAAACGACAGCAGAGCACGCAGAATAATTGAAAATGCTTTTGGTATCCTAGCAAGTAGATTCAGAGCATTTCAGAAGCTTATATCATTTCGGGTGAATATAACTGATAAAACTATTCGTACTGCATGTGCTTTGCGTAACAGGTTGAGAATAACAAGTGTTAACACATATTTGCAAATGGACAGTGTAGATAAATATATATATATATATATATATATATATGTATATATATATCGAGTTTGTACAGCCTAAACTGGCCGTGTCTCGTATCCTAAATGCCGTAGGTCCGTCTATCTACTAGTGCTGGCAGCATAAACCGGATTATTCGGTTAACCGAAAACCGGTTAACCGAAAACCGGTTAACCGAAAACCGGTTTTTTGTAAGAAACCAATATCCGGATAACCGGTTAACCGACTACCCGGTTTTTTTGAGTCCGATTCGGTGCCGGTTTTTTAAACCGGTCTATTAAACCGGTTTTTTAGGCCGGTTCTTGAGCCGGATTTTTAGGACGGTTTATTGAGCCGGTTTTGTGGGCCGGTTTACTAGGTCGGTTTTTTAATCCGCTTTTTTAGACCGGTTTGTTAAGTCGGTTATTTAGGCCGGTTTAATAACGGTTTTTTAAACCGGTTTTTAGGCCGCTTTTTTGGGCCGGTTTATTATGCCGGTTTTTAAAACTGGTTGTTTACGCCGGTATTTTAGGCCGATTTTTTTAACCGGTTTACTTAGCTACTTTTTAAACCGTTTTTATATGCTGGTGTGTTAGAACTTTTAGCTCGTTTTCTCAAGCCGATTTTGTAAGCGGGTTGAAAATGTTGAAATAAGTTTTTTAAGCTGCTCTTTTAGGTTGATTCGTTGATTTCTCACACCGTTTTTTAAAGCCGGTTTGTTATGAAGCGATTTTATAGTTCAGTTTCAGTATATCGAAATCGAACCAATATTCGATTCGGTTATTTGTGAATTGTGACGAATTGGTTTCTCTTTCTACTCTGCAAACAGTGCATTTTGAGGTGGTTTCTGTGAAGAGGATTCTGGCTTAATAGTAATTAGTAATACCTTCATTAGAGAATTTTCGAGACGAGAATTACATCCTCGAAACGGAGACGAGTTCGAGAAATTTCGAGATTTTAGAGCGTTTTCTCCTTTTCAAGGATTTAATAATTTCGCAAGAATATGCTTAATTTTTATTAACTCTAAAAAGAATCATAAAATGAAACTTTAAATTTAAATCATATTTTATTCAACACAGGCATCAACCAATTACTAGAGTCTAGAAAAAGCATTTTCGGATTTCTGTTTATATGAACATGAACCTTTTGCCATATTTCTAGAATTTAATGACACCTTTTTGGAAGCACCTTGTATATAACATTGCGACTATTGTGGATCCTAAATTCCTAACGTCTATTGATACAGGGTGTATGAAAAAAGGTCACGGTATACATTAATAAATTAAAGAGCAAAAACTAAGGAAAAATGCAGTCAAATCTAAATAGTTATCCAAAACTTTTATTTCGGAGTTATGAACATTCTGAACACGAAGTTTTAAAATTTCTTTTTATAAGAAACATACAATCTGGGAATAGGTAACTCCACATCTCAAAAAAGATAGTTAGGATTATTACTGGTCACTAAAATGCGGCAGCAATATATACCTGCTTCAATCTGTTTTTAAGGACACAGGCAACGCGTTCTTCAAACAGGGCATTACGCTGGGTTGCACCAACAGGCACCCTGAAGTGTTAAGCGCTACTTAAATTGCTGGAGGGCAATGAAAAAACCAGTGCCATAACCAAACTCTAAACTATACTTTGCACAGCTTGACAAATATCTGGCTGGAGAGCCTCAAGGGTGGCTTTCAAAGCGCTGTGGTCGTTTCTTTTGATAGTTTTGGCACTACCTGTTTAACAGTTCCACATGTCATTGATGTAAAGTTTGATTAGAAAATCACAGTAAATTTATGTCAACTTGATGTATTTTAAACTTTAAGTTTAAAACTTTAAACCCTTGAACAGTACTATCAATATCAACAGAAAAACAGAAAATTACTAGATTGTAATTTAGTGTCCGTTTTTCCCGCGGCTCAGGCTACCGTTGCCAAACTGTAATAACAATAAGCAATGATTGCGTATACTGAATTTATAAAATACCGATTAAAAAATTTCGGCTCCAAAAATCGGCTCAAAAACCGGTCAAAAAACGGCTCAAAACACCGGTCCAAATAACCGGTCCAAATAACCGGCTCAAAAAACCGGGCCAAAAACGGGCCAACAAACCGGTTCAAATAACCGGCCCAAAAACCGGTGCAACAAACCGGCCCAAAACACCGTCCAAGTAACCGGTCCAAAATACCGGCCCAAATAACCGGCCCAAATAACCGGTCCAAAACGCCGGTCCAGAAACCGGCCCGAAAAACCGGCTTAAACCGGTTTTTGATAATTAACCGGTTATCCGGATTTTTCGAATACCGGTTTTCTTACGAACCGGTTAACCGGTTTGAAATGTTTTGGCGGATTGACAGCACTACTATCTACCCCTATGTCCTTTGCTAATACTCGTTTCTCCATTGCCTCTTTTACATCATCGTTCCACGTTCTAGATGGACGACTACTCTTCCTTGTCTTGGGCGGATTCCATTCCCATATCCCCCGTGGCCACCTGTGGGGTTTCATATGTCCATACCAGACAATTTTTTTCCCTTTGTTTCTTCTATTACTGGTACTTCTATTCTTATTCTTCTTCTAATCTCTTCATTTGTGATATGTTCCAGCCTGCTTACTACACAGCTTCGTCTTAAATAATCCATCTCGGTCGCTAACGACTTGTCTTTATTTCTTTTTGTGATTTCCCATGTTTCGGACGCATATGTGAGGATGCTCTTCACCATATATACAATATATTCATTTTTGTTTGTTTCCGTAGAACCTTTGATCACAGTGGTGAGTTAAGCTTTTGAAATACTTGCTTTGTGTTATTCTACTTGTTATTTCTTTTTGGCTGTTCCCTTCCTCTGACATCATTACTCCCAAACATTTGTATTTTCTATATACTTTTATACTCTTTCCTTCTTTGTCTAGATCCCTTTCCTTTCCTCCTGCAGGGTATTTAGTTTCATTAAAATTAGTTTTTAAACCCCATCTTTCGTAGGTTTCTGTCAGTTCCCTCATCGTATATTTGATGTCGTCTGCAAAAAGTAGGAAGTGGAAATACTCATTTTCTATTTCTATACCTATAGATTTACAATTTTCTTGCCATTCCTTTAACACTTCATTTATATATAGTTTAAAAAGGGTAGGCGATAGGTATCAGCCTTGCCGCAGTCCTGTGATTTTGAAGCCTGAAGATATTTTAATTCCAAACTTTATCACACTTTCCGCTTCCACATACGAGCCCCTACGCAAAATAGTTCGTCTAGTGCCATATTTTATCCAACAAAATGTTTACACTTATCACGCTTGTCTACTAAACGGTTTGTGAAAGGAACAATTTGTTTAAATTTTAAGTACATGGAATGCCATTTATTTTGCCCTACATAACATTTTAAATTAAGCGTTAATACTAACAATTATTGAAAACTTCACCGGAAGTTCAAAAGCAGAAAACTTCGTCTGCTAACAAAATGACGCACAATAGTTCGTCTACCACTGCGTAACGTCG